>JAPFFA010000009.1:1923250-1933647 GCA_026153275.1 Sciades herzbergii | reverse complement strand
CCGTAGTCAGCTGGGATAGGCTCCAGCTTGCCTGCGACCCTGTAGAAGGATAAAGCGGCTAGAGATAATGAGACATAGTGCCCTCCACAGTTATTGGCATCCCTTGTAAAGACTACTAAATAAGGTTAGAAAAAAAAATCCACCGTTTGGTGAAGTAGCTTCATCTCTCACTGAAAAAAATGAGAAAAATCCAACCTTTAATTGAAATAATTTTATTCAGAGAAAAACAAATCCCTCATCAAGATATAATCATTTTCATCAAAAAATACATCCCACTATTATTGGCACCCCTGCATTTAATACTTTGTACACCCTCCTTTTTCCAGTAAAACAGCACTGAGTCTCTCCAATAACATTTTATAAGGTTGGGGATACAGAGCAGAGCATCTGAGCCCATTCCTCTTTACACAATCTCTCCAGATCATCCAGGGTCCTCGGCCCTGTCTTGTGCTCTCTCCTCTTCTGCTCATCCAACAGGGTTTCACTGGGGTTCAGCTCAGGGGACTGAGACGGCCAGGGCAGAAGATCGATTCTGTGGTCAGTGAACCATTTGTGTGTTGATTTGGACATATGGAGGGCACTGGATATATGTATGCCCAGTGGAGAGATATTATACAATGAATTTTTGCACTTTATAGTTACTGTAAAACTTTTATTATATGATGTATCAAGTGTCATAAGTAGCATGGATATGTAAGACACTTTAACACCACTGATACCAACTTGTGTAAGAATAGTGCTCCACCTTTTATACATCGATTAAGTTATTTTATTCCATTTTATCTCCTTTTTGTTGTGTTTTATTCAGATAAACTTCTGAAGCCCTCAGTCCCTGTGGAAACTGCCTCAGCGTCTCTGCCTGCATCCGATCAGCAAACTATCATTATCCACACCTCTGACCCCTGCAGAGCCTAAATGGAATGACATTGTGAAGGCTCCTGTACCTCCAAAAACCACACCCCCAAAAGGAGGAGAAGCTTAATGCTGCCTTCCAGGGCTTATCATACATAAGAGCCTACTTCCTAATTACGTACGACTTCTCATGTATCCAAGTCCATGGCTAGAAATCTAGCACAAATAAGGAAGCAGGTTTTTTTGTTTGTTTGCTTTTAATGGACGACTTGTCAAAAACATTGCTTTTATTGTTAGATAGCCAGTGAACCATGCTGCGGCAAATTACATTAATTTAATTCAAGAAAACAACCATGAATGGAAGTTCAGCAATCATGTTCACTAACTAATATTTCCATTTCTGAAACAAACTTTTTAAAGCATCGTCATACACACACATTTAAGGTACAGCATGATAGTATGAAGTAAATGAATTCTTGCATCTATTCTTGCCTTGCCTTCTGCCATGTTTGTTTGTGTCATCCCCCACCTCTATGTCATATTTAAGGTACAGTTGTGGTCAGAAGTTTACATACAGTGACATGAACGTCATCTTGGATATGAATGTCATGGCAAGATTTGGGCTTTCAGTCATTTCTTTGAACTGTTAATTTTCTGTGGCAGAATGTACAGCATACAGCTTTAATTAAAAAAAAAACCCACTAGAATTTGGTGCACAAGTTTTAATTTTCTTTGGGTTTCCTGAAATCAACACAGGGTCAAAATTATACATACAGGGTCAAAAATATACATACAGCACACCTAATATTGGGTAAAATGTCTCTTCACAAGATTCACCTTGACCAAACATTTTTGTTTACCAAAATTGTTTACCAGCCTCCTTCTTCATTATTCTAAGTGGATGGAATAATGAAAAAGGAGGATTACCTCAGAATTCTTCAGCATAAACCATCAGAAACTTGAACACAACTTGGGAGTTACAACAGGACAATGAACCCAAACACGCATCCGAGCTGGTTGTGGAGGATAAAGCAGGCTAACATTAAGCTTAGAACAAGTCCTGACTTCAACCCTATTGAAAATATATGGACCGTGCTTATAAGTTGAGTCCATGCCAAGAAAAAAAAACAAATTTAATTGAACTCTACGAATTCTACCATGAAGAGTCGTGAAATATCCAACCAGAATTCTGCCATAAGCTTGTTCATGATAAATTAAAATTTTTTGGTCCAGGTGAATCTTGCAAAGAGACATTTTACCCAATATTAGGTGTGCTGTATGTATATTTTTGACCCTGTGTCTATTTTAGAAAACCCAAAGAAAATTAAAACTTGTGCACCAAATTCTAGTGTTTTTTTTTTAAATTAAAGCTGTATGCTGTACATTCTGACACAGAAAGAAAACAGTTCAAAAAAATTACCGAAAGCCCAAATCTTGCCATGACATTCATATCCAAGATGACATTCATGTCACTGTATGTAAACTTCTGACCACAACTGTACATACTTCCATACAGTATTAAGCAAAATACCATGACTGAATGCTGATGTTTCCTGCATGAGGAGGATGTGAAGGGAAGAGCTCACTGCCTCGACAACATCATGCTCCTCTGTCAACTTTTTATAAGGAAGACGGTACCTTATACTCAACATCGGTTCATGTGTTGCTGTAGTGTTTCTAATCTTCTCATCCTCTAATTCTCCCTCTTTTTCTGCATATAACAGAATAACTGGGTTTCCGGTAATAACATCCAGGGCTGCAAAATGAGCCTCAGGGCAAGTGACGTATAATGGTGCACAAGACACAAGCCAGTGTTCAAGCCAGAAACAAAGCTATTTCAGGTGACTTTTTTGTTATCTTTTATAAAATATTGACAGCTTATCACTTTTTCAAGGTTATTAAATAAAACGGTCAGATTTGGGCAATCAAGTGCTTATGGATTATCTTACAGTACACGCTATGTGTACATACGTGTAAAAATCACTCAAATACTAACAAAAATATTAAATAAAGAATAAACACACTCAGAAAATAAAGTACATCATTCTATCTTTAGGGGTACAGCAGCTTGTCACTGGGGGAGGACCCTCTAAGATACTTATTTGTACCTTTTATATACTGCTTGGGAACACGTATGTACCTTAAAAAGGTACACATAGTTCCCTTCAGGTCCAATAATGAGCCCTAGGGGGTACATTAGTGTAGATTGTACCTTGGGGGACATAAATAGACTCCGACTGTATTTCTGCAGACATGTAAATGTGAGCAACTTAAAATTTTTAAATATAAGCCTTGCTGTCATATGCAGAACAACAGACAGGTCAGACGAGGGTGGAACTGATCCCAGACAGCATTTTGAAAAAAACCAACCAAACAAACAAACATTCATCCAGTTAATGTTTCATGTAATTTCATTCTTTCATCACTGATGTCTTGTACGTCAACAAGAATAACTTATTTTGTGTAAGAAAACAGGGACAGTCTTATGTACAGTGCTTAGTGGAGTACCTTATGTATTCTATTAAGTTCTATTGGAGGATTGGAGGCATTATGTTTTTAGATTGTCCTCCCATCCATCCATCTGAGAGTCTAATTAGAGGGATATCTCAAAAACAAATGGTTGATTGTTTGTAGGATTTATATGGACTATCTCTGTGACCAGCAGATGAATTAATTGGTTTTGGAATTGATCCAAACAGGCTCAAGGCCATAGCAAGTGTCTGAAATTACATTACATTAATGCCATTTAGCAGACATTCTTATCCAGAGCGACATACAACACACCCAGGGCAACCTGGGGAGCAGTTGGGGGTTAGGTGCCTTGCTCAAGGGCACTTCAGCCATTCCTGGTGATCCAGGGAATCGAACCAGCAACCTTTTGGTCCCAAAGCTGCTTCTCTAACCTTTAGGCCATGGTTTCCCCTTATTCTTCACTATTGAAGAAATAGTTTTTTTTCAAAAGCTTTTTTTCCTGTTTGAAGTATATTTTAAGGCTACTTCTAGCATACAGATTACTATGCATTAGCTGACAAATGCATGTTGATGCTAACGCAGTTAATATGTCTGATTATGGCACAGTCACTTCACAGAGTAACTAGAAAGGCACTTGGGAGAGTGCATACCTCCGCCAAGCCACATATTTGGATTTGCATCAAAATCTAATCAATTGTTCCTTGGCCCATGGCCCACCTTTCCTCCAACTTTCATCAAAATCCATACACTACTTTTTGAGTTACATTCGGAACAGACAAACAAACAGAGGTGAAAACATAACCTCCTACAGCATAGTTGGCGGAGGTAAACACAGTACACATAAAAAGACTATTCTATGGGGCTTTAACTCATAATATTGTAACACAGATTTCAAAACTTTTTCAGCTTCAAATTAAATTATTTGTCTTAAGTACTTCTTGAAACATTGTACTAACATTAAGAGAACTCTTTTGTCATAAAAGGCAAAATATTTTACCTAAAACATGTAACTTTTCTCTTTGTAAAATATATTCATGTATTTTTAATTTTCTTTTTCTATTTGTCATTATTAGAATTCATATTAAAACTTGCACATATTAAAAAAAATTGTTTAAGGTAATTTAAGGTCTCATTGACATTTTTTATGAATTCCTTGAAATGACACCACGAAAACATAGCAGAACCCCAAATGAGAAACCCTGCTGTAACATGAACATTAATCACTGAGCATTATAGACCTCGTCACGTCACCATTGGAATCGGCATCATACTACAACTTGCAGAACACAATATGGCCAACAAACATGATCACCACTAACTACAACACCCAACACACACAAACTCTGTCCTGTTCACAGTCACCATCAGTGATCAATCACTGCGCTATAAACACACACAACCCTACAGTTATGTGCTGTATCATTGCTGCCACTCATCACCAAGCCTTGTGTTTTGTTATCTTCACTCTGTGCTTTCTGGTTTACCTGGATTTTGCCCAGGCCCCAGGTTCTCTCTCTCTCTCTCTCTCTCTCTCTCTCTCTCTCTCTCTCTCTCTTTGTGTGTTTATATGAGAGAGATTTCAATTCTATACAGAATATATGTATCTTATCATATTCTATGCTTTCTATTCTATCATGATGCATTCCATTCTACTCTATTCTGTCAAATTCCCTTATTTTCTCTTATAATATATTCTATTATCTTATCATAACAGTTGATCCTACTCTATATAGAATATGTATACTATTTTTTGTGTATTTTGTTCTATACCACCATAATGCTTTGGATTCTATTCTATTCTATTCAATTCTATATCATCATAATACATTCTGTTCTATTTTGATGTGTTTCCTTCTTTTTTCTCTTGTGATGTATTCTACTGTATTGTCATGGCTGCCTATTTTGTGGATAATATGGGGAGTGTTTTGTCATGTTCTATTCTGTGTCTTCGTGATGCTTTCTATTTCTGTCATATTCCCTTCTTTCTTTTAATCTATTCTGTTGTATTGTCATGACTGTCTGTTCTTTTCTACAAACTAAAAAGAATGTGTAGCATTTTGTTGTATTCTTTTCTACAGCTTCAAAATACTTTCTATTCAATCATATTCCCTTCTGTTCTCTTATAATATACTCTATTATATTATCCTAATGTCTATCCTATTCTATATTATTATTTTTTGTCATGTTCTCTTCTGTTCTGTGCACATGCATTCTATTCTCTATGTTCTATCTGAATCTATCCTAATTTGTCATATTCTATTCTCTCTTAAGTTATCCTACTCTATCCTATTCTATTCTCTATTTTTATCTGTAATGTATTATGCTGTCATTCTTAGTCCTGGGTATGATTTAAAACTGCAACCGGTGGTGAGTCTCAGGTCCAGGAGGACTTGAGTATTGGGGAAAGTGGAGTTACCCCTTAATCACCATTGCTCCCAGGTCCACTCTGACCCGGAGTGGTAGTACCTGCCTGGGTTCCAGCTGTGGGTTAAATAGTACATCACCATCCACATTTCACAAAAATCACTACTTCTCCCTCAATTCTTCACCAATTTTTATTCTTTTTGGCAGGAACATGGGTCTGCCTGGGGTGCATATACATAGCTTCTTCCCAAATTTGCTTAATTACAATTATTAATGAAGTTATGGGCTTAATTAAGACTTAATGAGCAGTTCAACAAAAACCACTTCTTCTCAGTCAATGACTTGCTGTTTTGGATTCTTTCTGGCAAATAGGTAGGTATTCCTAGGGTGTCTTATTTGGCATTGCAGTCTCATAAGACCGTAGATTTCTTGTGCCTGGGAGTTAAGTTTTGACACAGCATCTTCTGTGGTTGTGAAGGCCAATCCAGGAGTGGCAGAATCAGCCGCAAATATCACAGGTGTAGGCTGGATTCAGTGATGTTGAGGAAGCGGTAGTGGTGGCTTGTTGCTTCCTCAACTTTCTTTAAGTTTCTTGATGCTGAGGCAAGGTGGTTTCATAGGTCTGCAGCCCAGTGCGGAGTGCCTGCTGCCATAAGTGACGATCTTGAGTGGCATCTTCCCAAGTGGCTGGATTGATGTTAAAGGATTTGAGGTCTTGCTTGCAAACATCCTTATGATGGAGCAGAGGGTAGTCAATAGGCCTTCTGCCAGATGATAGCCCTGCATATAGGATGTCCTTTGGGCTTTGACTGTTGTCCATTCAGCAGACATGTCCCAGCCAGCGGAGACATTGCAGCCTCAGGCGAGATAATATGGTGGGAAGCTGTGCTCTCTCCAGGACTGCGTTGTGTGTGGTCCTATCCCACCAGGTGATGCCCAGTATGCATCTCAGGCAGCGCAGGTGAAAGGAGTTTAGCCTCTACTCTTGGTGTGAGTATAAGGTCCAGCTTTCACTGCCATACAGGAGTGTGCTGATGACACAGGCTCTGTATCTTTGTATGGATGGTAAGTTTCCTGTTGTCCCATACTCTGGATGTAAGTTTCCCAAAAGTAGAAGCTGCTTTTCCGATCCGGCTGCTGATTTCAGCATCGAGTGACAGATTGTTGGCGATGGTAGACCCAAGGTAGGTGAAACTGCTTCCAGCTTCCAGTGTGTTGTTGATGGTGATGGAAGGTAGGGTTTCAGTACCCTGTCCCATTGTCTTCATTTTGTTCAGGCTGATGGTCAAACTGAAGTTCTGGCATGCTTGGCTGAACCAGTCAACAAGTGTCTGCAGGTGTTCCTCAGAGTGTGCTGCCACTGCTGTGTCATCAGCAAAAAACATACCCCAGATGATGACTGATCTGACCTTGGTTTTTGCTTTCAGCCGGGAGAGGTTGAATAGTTTGCCGTCTGTCCTAGTGTGTAGGTAAACTCCTTCAGTTGATGTTCCAAAGGTTTGGTGCAGGAGGAGAGAAATGAATATCCCAAACAGAGTGGGTGCCAGCACATATCCCTGTTTGACATCACAGCAGATCGTGAAAGGGTCAGAAGTGGACCCGTCATACTGGGCCCATGGATCCATAACTTTCATGTTGGTGTGGAAAGACTGGAGGATGCTGAAAAATTTTGGAAGGCAACCTATCCGTTCGACCAGTTGGAAGAGGCCACTCCTGCTCACAAGGTCAAACGCCTTGGTAAGGTCAATGAAGGCTATGTAGAGGGGTTGTTTTTGCTCTCTGCATTTCTCCTGCAGCTGTCTCAGGGTGAAGATCATGATCAGAGTAGATTTTCCAGCTCGGAACCCTGCCTGCGACTCTGGGTAGAGCTTCTCTGTGAGGACCTGGAGTCTATTTAGGACAACTCTAGCAAAGAGTTTACCGGTGGTACTGAGTAGAGAGATACTGTGGTAGTTGTTACAGTCACTCCTCTCTCCTTTGTTCTAATACAAGGTGATTATATTTGCATCTCTCATGTCCTGTGGGACAGAACCTTCATTCCAGCACAGGCAGAGGAGCCTGTGGAGTCTGTGCAGAAGAGCAGGCTTCCCACACTTAAGGACTTCAGTAGTTATCCCATCGCTGCCTGGTGCTTTTCTGCTGGTCAAGCTGTTGATTGCTTTGCTTAGCTCCTCAGTAGGTGGTTCCATGTCAAGCTCTTCCATTATGGGTAGACGCTCTCCATGCCTAAGTGCTACATCAAAGACAGTGTTATCCCTGGTGTAAAGCTCCAAGTAGTGTTCCACCCAGTGGTCTAGTTGTTTGGAGTGGTCAGCAATGGTTTCTCCCAAGACTGATTTCAGCAGGCCAGTTGTGCAAGGTAATGGGCAAAGTGTCTTTTTGATGCCGTCATACATGAGTCTGATGTTGCCTGTGTCAGCAGCTGATTGGATATTGCTGCAGAGCTGTAGCCAGTAGCTATTGGCACAGCGTCGGGAGGCTTGTTGGAGTTTCCTCCTTGAAGATCTGAGGGCCTGTAGGGTCTTGTCATTAGGAGTGTGTTTGTAATTCATGAGGGCAGTATGCTTTTCTTCGAGGATTGGAGCCAATGTTGTTGAATTGGCATTGAACCAGTCATTTGGCCTTCCCAGCTTTTTGCCAAAAACTGCCAGGGCCATGCTGTGGATGATGTCCCACAAGTCATCCCAGTACTGCTGGGCAGAGCAGGATTGGGGCAGGTGGGGGAGAAAATCCTCTAAAGCAGAGGAAGGCTGCAGCTTTAGTTGGGTCAGCTGTTTTGCTGCTGTCGATGCGGGGGCTCCCTTTGGTTTGGCTCTGTGTAAATTTTTTGCCTGTAGCATGACTCTACAGAGCACAAGGGAGTGGTTTGTGTCACAGACTGCATTGTGTAGGTTGCGGGTTTGGAGGATGCCTCTAAGATCAGCAACACGTGTCATGATCAGATCTAACTGGTGCCAGTGACCTGAACATGGATGCCTCCAAGAGACTTTGTGAATGGGTTTGGACTGGAAGTATGTGTTGGTAATGCATAGATGGTGATATGCACAGAACTTGAGGAGATGCTCCCCATTTTCATTCATTTTGCCAATGCCTTGGTGTCCCAGCCAAGATGGCCAAGAGTTCCAACTCCAACTCCAACTCTGTTCCAACTCTAGCATTGAAATCACCAAGCAGGTAGAGCTGTTCTCGGCTGGGGATGTTTTTCATGGTCACCTCAAGTTCATCCTAAAACCTGTCCTTTATTTCTTGGGGGGAACTGAGCGTTGGGGCATATGCACTCACAAGGTGGACAGGTCCCATAAATGTATTCAGGCAGAGAGCTAGGATTCTCTCTGAACCACCACTGGGCAGTAATACTGCTCCCAGCAAAGTGTTCCTGACAGTAAAACCCACTCTGTGTTCCCTGGTTTCCTCAGGGGTCTTCCCCTACCAGTAAAAGGTGTAGTCCTTTTCCTTGAGTGAGTCTGACAAATGGAGTCATGTTTCCTGAGATGTCAATTTTTTGCTTCAGGAGTTCGTTGTTTGTAACTGCAGTTTTATGGACATCACTTATCTCTTGTAGGTTATTAGTAAGTCCAGGTGCCATGGTCCTAACATTCCAGCATCCCAGGCATAATGCTGGAAGCTTTATTCTCTTGGCTTTGCATGGTGCACAAGTTTACAGCCCACTTGTTAGGATAAATCACAAAGCTTCATGCATCCAGTGAAGCAGGTAGGCTGTGGCAGGACAGCACCCAATTGGCTGGGGGCTGCCCAGTTGAGATCTAAACATCTCTCCCCCCCATTGGAGGTAGCCCCAGCACCCATCTCTATGCCAGTTGAGAAAGGGCTTATAGCTGGTAACTGCTAATCTCCCATGTTGTGCCTGTGTACAGTGGAGCTGGAGTTTCCTCTCCAGGGCACAAAAAGCCTGGGCAAGATTTATGGAAGCCCTGTGTTGCCCAGGCAAAAAGGCTCCCCTCTCAGCCTCGCTGGTGTGATCCAAAGGAACAGTGAACCGATACATTTGGCAACAGGTTGGCTGCAGGAGTTGCCAGAACAATGCTTCATTGCATGTGTCTGCCTAATGGAGTCCAAGCCATGTTTTCTGTTGGGGTTTGCTCCCTTAGCCTTTTCTGTTCCAGAGGATACCCACAAGGCAGCGGGAATGCTATTTAACTCATAGCTGGGACAGTGGTTGGTGGACGCCAGGGCATGTCCATACGCCTATGGGCTTGCACGACGCACCTCTGGGGCCCATTGTTGCTCCAAGATCCCCTACAGTTTGGCCTGGGACTGCAAGGTACCCAGTTACTGTGTGTGGTCATGAGGAGGCACTGCAGGAGTCTTGACGGTGGAGAGGCTGTGTACCGGCAGGAGGAGACTTACGCACTTGGCTCCTCTTTTCACCCCCTGAAAAGGGGGCTACCCAGGGCAGTAGCTGAAAGCAGAAATTAGCAAGCAGCAGTAGCATGCAGCAAGCAACATTCACTACCTACAGACACTACTACTACTGGGATGCTGGAATGTTAGGACCATGGCACCTACAACGCATCACACACACCCTGTGTGGAAGCACGCTCGCACACTCCTAGGGTGTATATAGCTTCTATATATAGCTTGTATATAGCTTTCAACATTTATTGTGCAAGGTGGCCCACTTTAGAGCATTCCTTCTGGACTAGACGGAGCTGGAGTTAGCTACGTCATCATTGACGGTCTCGATAGTA
>JAPFFA010000009.1:1866527-1876693 GCA_026153275.1 Sciades herzbergii | reverse complement strand
TAGATAGATAGATAGATAGATAGATAGATAGATAGATAGATAGATAGATAGATAGATAGATAGATAGATAGCCAGCCCAATAATATGGATCAGCAGAGCTGTCCTTATAGGTATTATTGAGAGGCAGAATTTCACACACCTCCTTCCAGAGCTTCCAATGCATCAACCATTAACAACAAATAATAACAAACAGCAAAACCTATGCATCTTGCACACAAGCTCTTGGCCCTGTTTTGAAAGCCATGTGTGTACCAGAGCGTAGTGAAAAAACATTCAGCATTCCCAAGCTCACATACTTCACAGACACAGGATGGTTGGGTAAGAGTAGGACAGATGTGGACCATAAGCTGTCTTTACACTACTTCCAAATAGCTTTAGGCTTTATGCCCACACATACTGTAGGTATCAGGACAGATAATCCACACTGGATTAGTAAAATGGAAGTTATTAAGCCAATTTACAGGCTGTAGTGATTATGTTATAAAGTCAGCCCGGGCTTGGTTGAAAGTATTGAAGGTTTTGTGAGTTTGTGGGATTTTAAAGATATCACTGAAGATATAATTTGAAGAATTTGGAGTGTGTACTATTGTGTGTTTCTCCTCATGATGTGTGTACATCATGAGGAGAAAAATATTTGTTGGGATTGAAGTGTATATCCTGCAAAAGAAAACAACAGGGGAACTCAGGTAGAGTTTTGTACTGGTAGATAATATATATATGTTAACATGACCATGGCTACATCAGTCGTTAGACAAATGGAATGAAATTTCATGGGAATTTAAAATGAATCCACTTGGATATAATTCCATTTACTTCCTGATGAATTGTTTGGTCTGTCAATCAAGTAAATTTGGCCATAGAATATTCAGCAGTTCTTCCAAACACCCTGGATGCATTTTAGTATTGTGATATCAAGTAAAGGGATATGCTGCTGGGCGGCACGGTGGTGTAGTGGTTAGCACTGTTGCCTCACAGCAAGAAGGTCCTGGGTTCAAGCCCAGCGGCCGACTGGGGCCTTTCTGTGCGGAGTTTGCATGTTCTCCCCGTGTCCACGTGGGTTTCCTCCGGGTGATCCAGTTTCCCCCACAATCCAAAAACATGCAGGTTAGGTTAACTGGTGACTCTAAATTGACCATGATTGTAAGTGTGAATGGTTGTTTGTCTCTATGTGTCTCCCTGCGAAGATCTGGTGACTTGTCCAGGGTGTACCCCGCCTCTCACGCATAGTCAGCCGGGATAGGCGCCAGCTTTCCTGCAACCCTGCACAGGAAAAGCAGCTACAGATAATGGATGGATGGATGGATGGATGGGTATGCTGCTGTTGAAGAAGAAGAAGAAGAAGAAGATTTCTCTTCATGAATAAGACTTTGTCACTGAAACTTGGTTCTGTAATGGGAGTGAAAGTAGAAGTGCAGCGAAGGCTGTTATGGTGTTATGCAAATACTACAGAAAATACGTGAACCCAAAATGGCAGGCAGTTTCCTTATGAGGTTTTCACACAAAATTAGCAGTCATGACATGTCAGAAGTTATTCCTGTGATGTTTTGTGTTGTCAAACTGTGATAACATGGAAATGAAGACTCACACCAAATCAGATAGTTTTCTGAACCTATAATTTAATAAAAGATAATTACATATTCCTTATCCTAACAATGATATTCGCAAACCCCCTGCAGTTAGAGTGTATGTTTGGTAGCCATAGTATTAGTAGACCAGTTACGATGATCAGAATAATTGAAACTGATGCCTTTCAGCCTGAAGTTGCTGCAAATTAACATACGATAATAGCAAATATTACCTATAACTGAAAATTATCCCCAAGTCAATGGTTTAACGAAGGTAGTTTTTGTGTTTAGATTGGAATCATGAACTTTAGGAACTTTAGATTATATACTGAATGCAACAAAATATAAATGACAAAATTAAGTCAAGTTTATTTTTATAGAGCTTTTAACAATAGACACTGTCGCAAAGCAGCTTTACAGAAATTTAAAGACTTTAAACGTGAGCTAATTTTATCCCTAATCTATCCCCAATGAGCAAGCCTGATTAAAATTAAAATTAAAATGAAAAGAAAGCTGGCTTGAAATATGTTGAAATCTAGGTCAGACCATCAGCTATCGATAATTTGCATTGTGAATGTTTTAAGAACAGAAGTTAACTTCAAACGAGTGTTTCTGAACTAAAATACACTTGGCAGCCATTTAGGCCTGTGACCTCTTTCTACCCCTCCACTACGGTCTACAGCACAGAGCAGAACGTTTGGAAATTTTCCTGGGCGAAAAGGGCAGCAGAGGTAGAGAGCGGATGTGAGACTCAGTAGCTGATGATCATGTCCCGTTCCACACCACGACTCGGACCTTACCCTCGACCTGCACTTCACATTACTGATTTAAAATACCTTTCTGTTTATTGACTGTCTTAAATAGCATCACATTCTTGCTTAAAAAAATAGAGAGGTCTGATGTTCATAGTCATTTTTTTTCATAGTGTATTTTAAGATAAAAGGTGAACTTCACACAATAGTAGCCTACTCCTGACTGGAATTGTCCATTATTATTGTGAAAATATGTTTCTGATGTATCATATAATGTGATTGAGAATACGGCATAAACACTGTATAGTTTTGCAGAGGATACTAATAGCTTGCATTTTTTAAGCACTAAAGTCATCAATGATTTTGATCAAGGGCTTAAACTGCTTTCATTAGATCACTTGAATTTTCCACTGATCCATGAAGCATGAGGAACAAACCATCACCCTTCACCCTACAAAATAGACAATTTAGGAAAAGTCCACATTATTACAGTTATAATCATAACAATCCATCCCTTAAAATATTTAAATCATATCTCCTCCCCTAACATAAACGCATCTCGTGTTATTGAACCTCCATGATGTGAACGATACTGGCTTTGCCCCTCTCTGCTTCTGAACTTCTGACTGACTGACACAGACTGTCGACTCAGTCAACAGACAGTGGAAAGGGTGTGCATGTGTGCACTTTTCCTGAATGAAGCCCAAGACATGAAAGTCTACTCTGCCAGTATTTACTTTTAAAAGTGCTGGGGACGTGTGTCTAAGCTCAGGACATGATTTGTTCTTTGATTACAAAGACTCAGAGAGTAGTGATTCACTGGTGAGCAGTACAGTACTTGCCTCATCTTTCTTTTTCAGTCTGTTTTTAGTGTTTTTTAGTCCTATTCCTTATGTCATTATCTAATGAAATGAGACTTAATCTCAGCTGTGCAGATCTGAAACTAGAAGACAACACGTGAATTATCGTAGTCAGCATCTAAGACATCACACACCTGTATTCAGTACTCAGATTGGGTTCCTCTAGGACAATCAAAGGAAGATGATGAAGGAGACTGAGGGAGTGTTGGGGAAATCCTTGAAGAGTCAGGGTCAGAGTGTCCTTACAGACGCGTCCATTACTCATCACCAGGGCATCACAACCCCATGAATAACCTCCCATCCTTCTCTGGCCTTCAGCAACTACTGTAGGAGGCTCCTCAATACAGCATAAAATCATTATAGAAAGACAGCCTCATCACATAATATAATTACGATGTCATTACATCTAGTAACAATAATCTCGGTCCAAAAAAGTCAAGTCAATTTATTTCTATAGCGCTTTTAATGAAAGACATTGCTGCAAAATAGTTTTAAAGAAAAATATAGATTTTAATCATATAAATTAATAAATTTATCCTTAATGCCTGTGGCGATGGTGGCAACAAAAAACTCCCTGAGACGGCATGAGGAAGAAACCTCAAGAGGAACCAGACTCAAAAGGGAACCCATCCTCATCTGGGTGATAACAGATAGTGTGGTTATAAATAACTCACTTCTATAACTGTGTCCTATGTGGTTAAAAAGTGCCATTGTGTAACCGAGAAATCCATTAAAGTTTTAACATGAAGACTATTTTGTTGAAGTTGACCAGCATCACTGGTACTGAATTACTCTCAGAGAGAGAGAGAGAGAGAGAGAGAGAGAGAGAGAGTATGCTCATTGTCAAGTAATGGTGAAGAACAGTGTACGTTGTGCACTGAGTGCAAGCAGAGACTCCAGTAAGACTAACTATGACAGTCACTCCTCCGTCAACAAACCTGAGTGAGTACACTGTACTTATATAAAAAATAGTATGGGGAAAGTGGGGAGATTTGGGACAGTTTGTATTCCTATAAATTAATTTCACCCAATCAGGTTTTAGAGTCCATCAGAAGTTAGATGTTGCATCTGAGAGTAATTGACTTCCTTTGGAGCCATAAAGCTGGACACTGCAGTGAGGTCTGTACAGTTCAATATTTTTGCATTTTCTCGTTGCCTCCACCTCCATTCTGTGGTGTAATGTACGCTGGTGAATTGGGGATTTGTTAGGAATTAAAGTCTGTAGCCTAGAGATATCATCTATAGTGTTATTTATTAAACCTAAATTCTGAGAAAAAAAAACACTCAAGGACTTTTTTTTTTCCCAAAATATCCAGATGGGGAGAGTTGGGACAGTTCATTATGTTACAGTTTTTTTCTTCTGGTTTATAAATATAACACTGGTTAAAAATGTTTGTTAAAAATGTGGGCATGTCCCTGCATGAGGATTAAACTCATTTCATTCCTTCTTGAGAATGGAGCTGTTTTGTCGAGTCAGGTTTTGGGTAAACTGACATTTTTCCATTGCTGTACCAGCAGTGTGTGTTCATACAGTTCATATGTTCCAAGTTTTGAAAATAAATAAAAATTAAACATGTCGGTCTAGGGATTTTATTTTTGTCCCAAGTCTCCCACATAATGTCCCATATCTCCCCTGAATGTCTCATGTCTCCCTGTAAAACAATAATGACAGAAAAAGTGACATTTGAAGGCCAGTATGTGTGATGCACTGAGAAACTAATGTTGTGGTAAGAGGATACAGTAAATGCTCTCTAATGCTATATGAATGTGGCACGACCTGCAAAGAATTTCACACAATCTATCTTTTATAGATAGATTTATCTTTTGTCCCAAGTCTCCCTGCTCTGAAAAAGTGAGCATCTGCTACAAGCGTTTGACTGTTCAAAAGTTCAACAAAGCAATATTTTTGCTCATCATGCTTCCGTGTTACACTGTGCATGGAAGTAATATCCAGCATGTGTCATTCAGTGCTTTGTGTAAAAGTTGAATGCCTCCGTGTCTTCTGTCACACTGTTCTCTACTTCTTACCCTGCCCATCCTGGAATCAATATTGACTCAGAGGAAAGATCTACCACTGTACTGTTAAACAGGGAAAGACCATTTAACTATGTGGTTTCACTGTGGTTTCACTGGAGTCTGACGAAACAGAAATAATTCAGAATCATAAGCTGTATAGTGTAGGCATTGAACACAGTGATGGGAACTATGTCCAAATAGCTACATTAGAAGCATTTTTCATGGTTTTTGGCACTCATACTCTTTGAGTTTGAAATACAAGGTTAGTATGGTGTTAGTATGGTGTTTAAGTTGGAAGCAACTATATGTAGAAGGAACTATATGCAGCACATACGGTATATACATCAGTCATCTACT
This sequence comes from Sciades herzbergii, assembly GCA_026153275.1. NCBI lineage: Eukaryota > Metazoa > Chordata > Actinopteri > Siluriformes > Ariidae > Sciades > Sciades herzbergii. Next base: position 1,871,143 of record JAPFFA010000009.1, on the reverse strand, counting down.
TTCATGGACCTTAAATACAGTCTTAGAGAGAAAAAGCATTCCTCAAGTTGGTTCTACTACAGAAACTTCCAAGTGGAACTCCTTTTGGAAATTCCTTGAGGAACCCATTGTAGAGAACCATTAAGTTATGTCCTAGAGGAACAACTTCAATACTCAAGACCAGACCATAATTGGATGAAGTTATTTAACCTAATGATTGAAATAAAACTGGTGTGTTTAGTACATGGTTGAGAAAAATGGCACAGAATATAACTGGCTATATTCTGTAAGCCAGAAGATATGATTTTGATACTGAAGGTGGTGAAGGCTCTGTTATGGTGCCATTTTCAGATCCGAATTGTTTTGGCTTCAGTAAGTCAAAGTCCCTCCCATCCCAGGACCTGGTCTTCCCAGGCAGTCTCCCATCCCAGTACTAACCAGGCACTTAGCACATCGGGCAGCACCAATCTCCATAGACCTTGGCCTCTTACATAGCTAGGGTTACAGTGGGGGGGCTGGTCCTTTGGTACCCACAAGATGTTGACTCCCTACTCACATCTGTATTGCAGCATGCCTCAATAGCAGGTACCATTTTTACGATGGTCTTTGGTCTGACCCAACTGTGAGTAGAACTTATGATCTCCTGGTCAAGAGGCGGACACACTGATCACTAGGCCAACTTGTGGTCTTCAGTAAGTAAATGCTGTTTATTAAGGTTCATACTATATGATGGATTTGGGAAATCAAGAACATTTCACATTTTTGCCCTGAATTGCTATTATGATATTTTGGGTTTGGGTTTGGGTCCCCCCCGTATTTCCAGTGAGGATTTGTTAAAAAAAATTTTTTTTTTTGAATTTCCTTCTGCATGGTTGCAGAAGGTCATGAGGTGGGTCACAAGTTCTATCCTGAGATCAGGTTACTGTGTGCTTGGACTTTCTGTGCTGCGTCCATGTGGGATTCCTGTGCATTTTCCAGTCTCATCCCAGCTCCTGAAAACATCCCACTTGACTCTGTTAAATTCCCATGTGTGTGAATGAGTGTGTGGATATTTTCATGGTACATGGTGATGGACTGATATCACGTTCAGGGTGTGTCCACAATTCTGACCAGGATGAATGAGACTAAGTTTCTTTGGAAAACAAAAGGATATTTGGCAAAAGCATAGAGCAACAACAACATATTCAGTAGTCACATCACAAATAAAAATAATTTTATGTAGCCACATTGCACCATGAATCACAAATACATCAGCAAGATTTAGATAACTGGTAGAAGTTGATCTTCATGTGTCTATAGGTCTTTGTTCCAGAGCCCCAAAGAGTTCTTTATATGTTGCATGTTCTGGATTTTGTCTTTATGAGATTTAACCACTGGCTTGTGTTTTGTGTTGAGACTTTGAGGCCATATGCTTTTGCAACAGAGATGGATTGAATAGTGGCTTATGCAGCAAATAGTTCAAGTTGGATCATGTCCAGACAAGAGGTGTGAAATGTAAAGGTCTAGAGTAGAACAATTCACCAGGGCAGCCTGATTAATAAGACAGCTGGCGTTGGGGTTATTAATATTCACACATATTCAAACAGAATGACTCAGGTAAAACAAATGATACACACACACACACACACACACGCACGCATGCACGCACGCACTGAGGTATGAAGGAAACAAACCCAACCCAGATTTCTCAAACAGCTCCCAGGAGTTCACCTCTGACATGTGAAGGTAAAATCCTGGCTCTTATTTGTAGCTTGCAGCGAGAACAACTTACAGTGTCACTCAGACCACTTTACTAGCCATAAGGCTCGTGCTGCTGTGCTTCCTCATCTAGTCTGTCCAAGACCATACATTGCAGTCACAAATAAAACCAAAGCATCATATAGAGCTTCTTTTCAAGACCAACAGACACTAATTCAGAATATCTCTATATGAGTTAGTCATTAAGGATCCTGTTGTGATGTATGCAGCATGCATTTGTGTGTCACTCCAAAGTTTCACAGTAACATGAAGCATGTTCTGAGTTCATGCAGACCTCTCTATATAAGGTTGCATTGTCCTGGAGCAGGAGATAATGCTTCAGACTTGAATTGTGCTCCCTGGCGTCACCCTGTGGGGAACTGTGGAGACTGTGGGGTTTTCTCTCTCTCTCTCTCTCTCTCTCTCTCTTGCTCGCTCGCTCAGTGAGCTGTTGAGCAGAAGTGCAGGCTGGTGAGCACAATGGGGGTGAATTGAGAAGTCAGAGGTCCATGTGACTTTGATCCTCCTCCTAACCTTCCCAGTGCCCCCACTCCACCCAATTAAGCATTCAAAAGCAATTATCTGCTTGATTTCCTTTTGCGATTAAGGTTGACTTCACAGCCCCTTCATTAATGCAGGGCCACGCAGTACAGCCATTAGCGGCCATGAGAAGTGGAACCTCTTACTTGAAAGCCACCAAGCAAAAATGCACACTTTCAAAATAAGCACACTATAAAAAGACACAGATGAAGCTGGAACAGAAGAATAACTTGCCACGAGAACTGAAAATTCTGTTAAAGTCAACTCAATGGCCAGCAGTTTGTAAATACTTTAGGCAAAAGGCATAATCGTCCATCTCCATTCGTCTGTTAGTTAATACAACTGAGATACACAAGTGTGTAAAGCATAAACAAGCACACATTATCTGTCTCTGTTTCTACTGAATGGTCTTAATTTAAAAAAAAAAACATGCACATTAGATCATTTCTCTATAGAAAAATCTAGAAATATTACTTACAAACAATATATATTTTTAAAATTTATAAATACCTTTATAACTGTAAAATACATATGTAGTTTAAAAGTAAAATATTGCAGCATACTTTAATAGCCACTTTGTAAAGCATGTGGAAATGTCTTACATAACAAGAAACTCCACCATCAATGCAGCTCTACAGCAAAGAGAGAGAAAAGTTTGTGAACCCATTGTATATAATTGATCTACATGTAGGCTTATGGGTCCTAAAGTTTAAAAACCGAATCGAATTAAAATAGGTTGGGTTTGTTTGTTTGTTTTTAGATTAGACCAAAATCTAATTCTGTTAGACAATAAACAAACCAAAATGCTTGAGATTGCCAAAATGTTCATCTTTATTAACCAAGTGGTTTGTGGTCATTGCTGGAAAAAATGTGCAAACAACACTGTGTAAAGCATACTGACAGCCTGGAAAGCGAAATTAAACAAGACTGGATGAAATCATTTCAGGTGTTGATACTGTATCTCTGGTCCTGTCTATCAAAACACTGAACTTAAAAAAAACAGAAAGAAAGAAAAAACATATATGATTACATTTTCACATTTATATATTTATTTATTTATATGACCTGATGAACAGAGATCTCAAAGACAAGCGGAAACTCAGAAGTTCTGATGATCTGATGATTTATCACTGAAGAAGAAATCCATGCTGCTCTCTGTGAGTGTGTATCCTACAGCGACACTGAACACTGCAACACTCACTCTCCAGAAAGGAAAAAAGAAAGAAGAAAAACACACATCTAGTCTGTATCATTTTCAGTAGATGAGACAAAAGAATTTTGGTAAATGTATTTTTACAGAAAACACAAGGCCACTTCCCTCCTGCTCAGCTGGTGGTTAATTGTGCAGAGTATCATGTTGTTTATCTGTGAATTTAAGATTCAAACCATAGGTGCAAAAGTAAAGTGGAGCAAAAAAAAAACAAAAGAAGAAGAAAAATAAAATAGTTGAATGTTCATACACCTCAGACCAGAGTGCTGATTCAGTCCTCGGGTAATGCTCTAACATACATTTCCCACTAGCAGCGACAGAAAGCCATTTATTCAGGATATTTTATTAACCAAAGAAAGCACCTGTGACAGAATATAACAAGCAGGTCACATATTTTTCCCATTGAGTCCCTTTATATCTTAAACAATGTATTCAGTAAAATAAAGGGATTATTTTGGACAAAAATGGACAAAGGTTCCCTTATACAGCACTCTGGAGAGTGAACTGAAATCAGTTCAAACACAAAACCCGTAATATTATCTCTCTGAAATAATACCCAGAACAATGTGAGATCTATGAGCATCCACATTCAAACCAATAAATCTATTCCCACTGCAATTATTTCATATTATTTCTAATTTCCTTTATATTAAATGACAAATTCACAAAATTAATTCCCTTGCATTAAACAGTAGCCTATTCCCTTTTTCATTTGGCTATAAATGTGGTGATAAATTCAAAACACAAAAAAAGAAAAGAAAAAATAACCAAAAAATACAGTACTGTGGAAAAGCGTTAGGTGCATGTAAAGAAATGCTGTAAAGCAATGACATCTTTAAAAAAAATTAAGGTAATGAAATGTTTTTTTTTTACATTAAAATGCTTTTCTGTAAAGAGCAGTAAACTACACAAACACTTTTACTGAGCGTCTTGGAGACTCTGCCGCAGTTCTTCTGGACACGCTGACTGTCATACTTGGTTCTGCAGACAATTCTTGACAGACCGCATTCTGGTTTTCCCTGAGAAAAAAAGAGGCTTCTTATGCAGTAGCTAAATTTCTTTACCTGAGATACTTTTCAGAAGTCTCATATATTCATATATTTCCCAGCAACACACTCATGTCCATATGGACACTCATTGCGCATACACA
>JAPFFA010000009.1:1840592-1852578 GCA_026153275.1 Sciades herzbergii | reverse complement strand
TTGTTCAGGCTTTTTGGACTTGTACCATTTTTATTGTTAGAACTTTGACTTTGTACAGTACATTGGATTGGCAGAACCTTGAATTACATTTGATCAGATTTGGCATTCAATATTGGTAAGTTACCCCCCCGTTCTTAACGTTTTGTAAAATATATTTATAATAATAATAATGGCTGTTTTTTGTGGTCTATCAGATATATTCCATTCAGCTACTCATCTTCGACTCATTCAGGATCATGCTAGCTGAATGGAATATATCTGATATACCACTCAACGCCAGCCAATATTATTGAAATATGTCACTCAGAGCCGTGATGTATTTCGTATGAAAAATGTGTTTTTTTCAACACAAGAAGGTAAATTTCATATCTTCAAGCCAATATCTGATGTTCTTTTTATTATATCGATACATTCACAAACAAAAAGTCCCCAAATTTATTAAAATAATTCACTGATTTCCTGATGAGCAAGTGAGGATATTGGAAAATACGTTCCTCAGTGTCCCGGATGTAGTTCTGTACAGTCATATTCAAATTATATTATTTCTTTCTCAAATGTGTGCAGCTAAGAATCTCTCCTATTCCTGATCTGTTGAGTAGCCAGTGATCGTCAGGAGAAGACGAGCAGAACCTGGATGATGGTTTGTCCTTTCGGTCTGCTGAAACCTCGAAATTCTGGAACATGCCAAACCCACATGTTTATGTCTCTCTAACTGTCATGACACACACGGTATTATAATGTGCACAGGAAATTAAATGAGTATCATTTTGTCAGGCTTTTTAAAGATGACCTGATTAGACATTGCTTCCACTTGGACCTCATGACATAAAAGTACACTTTGTGACCTTTTGTATGATTGGCACACTGCACAAACTTCCTTCATCATATGGTTTACACACTGTCATTTTACTCTACTTCAAGCTGTAGCTTTCCTATTCAACTAAATGTCACATTTCTAGTTTTTTTTTTTTTGTCACACTTAGGTCCTATACATGAACCTTACAAGATCCCTTTTTAAGAGTGTATTTGTGGAGGGGTTTTTTCTGTGTGCACACACTCCATACACAGGTTTTTATGGTTCAGAGGGACAATATCCAGATTAGATCAATGACTGAAGCAGAGGTGGAATGCCAGAGGAACGCAGCACTTCTTAAGAAATAAACTTGCAAAAGCACTGGAGCTATAAAAACAAATGTCATGTTTCAGCACATCTTATCATACTCACTGGGCTGTAAAACACACATGATTTAGTGGGACAGAATAAAAGACTCGAACATGACCTTGGGTGGAAACCAACACTGCAGTCCCAATTACTAAGCAAGACCCCTGTGCATGGCGAGGATGCCCTCTAGTGGCCAACACTGATCACATCATGTTCACATTCTTTACTGTGGAACATGCTGAATTCTTAAATCTGATTGGTCAGGAAGTGGTGATTAATTTTCCACTCTCAGCAGTTCTGTAATCCAAATCACAGCTTTATATTAATGCACTCATTTGTATAGTCAAGACTAGTTCAAAGGAACTTGTATGACTCTCTACAAGATGTAATGGTCAGGTTCTGCCACAAGTCTTAAGGATAGATGATAAACTGTGGGAGGTTCCCCACCCCCAGTGACGGAATGGCTGTTTATAGCTGCTATAACCGAAGTGATAACGGGAACTAAATTGCCTCTTGGATGATCTGCAACACTAAATGTAAACGTAAGTGGTTAAAAAGCACGTTGTGCCATTCAATAAAATATATAGTATTTGTATTTCACTTCAGATCGGTTGGGAAATTGCTGTGGTGTAAAAGAAAGAAAATTCATTTTGGGGTGGTAACACATCACGCCCCACTATGGTGTTGGTAATGTTCCCAAAATTCATGCATTATTCCATATTTAGCACACAATAAACATCAAGAACATCTCCTGGTCCTGCTTCAGTAATGTGCAACTATATCCTTTATTCATATTACACAATACAGCAAAATTACTTGTGCAAACAAAACCCAGAGGACAACCACACATTTGAATGACTGATCTGCTTTTTATCATGAACAGTACCTGAGAGGGTACAGTGAAATGGAGTGCAAGTGTTTCACAGACCTACCACTAGATAGAGGCTTGAAATGATGTGCAATATACAGTACAAAACCCTACACCTCATGTTGAAAAGAAACCATATAAAATGCTAAACAAACATCTAAATAATTCCAAACTTCATAGCAGAATCCTGTTTATGTTCTGGAAACTGACAAAGAGATTAAACACAAAATAAAGCTGGAAAAGCAGTTTGTTTAATATAATCAGATTAATCCCCAATAAACACAATGCACTTGTAACATTGCAGGACATTTCAAACAAAAGGAAACGCAGAGTCACTGAATAAAGTGTACGATTTGTGCATTAGTAACCCGTCTGTTTCCAAGCATACAAACACCACCTCCAAACCAAAGACATGAAATAATCAGCAATAACAGTCACGTAAGCTTAGATTAACCAACATGCACGTTACTCATTTCCATTATTCTTCTTCATCTCCACCACGATGGTACCGATACACTGTGCTCGTTAGAACTACATGGCAGCAATGACTACTTCAACAAAATATCTCTTCAGAGAAAAATAAATAATACCAATGCACTATTTGGCTTTCATCTGCCATTACTTTATTGAATCAAAAATTCACTCCTGCAATCACAGCTCCTACGCTCGAACAAACTTGTCAGGATCAGAAACAAAAACTCTCCTGATAAACACCTACCTACTGAAAAGCAACTTAACCGCAACATATGCACAATTAGTATGGTATACGGCCCATGCAGTTACGCACAGTCAGCAGTCATGGTATGGCCTTGTTTAATATTTGTAGCATGTGGTTAGACAGGACATTGGCCACTAGTGCATCTTGGTCCATGTTGGAAAAGAGCATTCGACTCTCGCTGTACAACTTCAGCCCGATTTGAACAGGAGGATGGCCACCTGGCCCAGGTAGAAGTAGATGAAGTGTTTCGTCTCATGGGTGACATAGCTGCCAAAGTTTCTTCCGACAATGCAGTGCCATGTTGGGTTGTACTTCTTGTCAAACTCCTGCAATGGAGAGAAATAACTAAGCTTCAGTAACAAGCTTGGACGTCGTCCTTTTAGTCACTCAAGTGTTTACCTGCCCCTCAAAACACTGCTCAGGTCATAATGCGTTTTGGGGCTTTCTGAGAGACCGAGATATACAGAGCACACAATCTCATTAGAAACGCAATGAAGTCATATGAGCAAGTTAATTTTAATTAACATTTCACACAAGTGGCGTCACCGAGAACAGATACATATTTGCATGTGGAACTCCATGTTGGATATCAGGTGGTTTTGAAGACCAGGATTGGGAAACGGGGGGGAGGAATAGTTCAAATGGCTGCTGTGATTCGAGTTACCTTTTTGATGTATGCTGCGATGTCCTTCTCAATGTTGTACTTCTCCATGGCCTGCGTTGCACAGTCAACTGCATCCTGCTGCATGTCCTCAGACATGTCAGCATTCTTGATCACAGCTTTCCTGTCAGTCATAATGCTTGAAGGGGGGAGGAATATTATATCATACATTATATGCATACATCCCCACACACACACACCAAGAAGAGACCAAAGGGTCAGTTAGATTGGTTGTTCCATGACCACGGTTTAAGTCCTGCTCCAATCACGGCTCTCTGTGGCTGCATTAGTTGAGGTGTGGCTGTTTGTTCACACTACAGTTCTCACATAACTGCTTTGTGTCTTGTCAGCTCCTGTAACGGTACTGTCGGATTATATTCCGGCTCACTCTGGATAACTCAATAAGTGTAAGTGCATTTAGTGTTAAGTGATGCAGGGAAGAAAAGAAACCCCCAACCCTACAGAGAGGCCTTTCATCACTGTTCTCTTAACACCAGGAACTCTCAACCCACTCCAAGGATGTGTTCTGTTCGGGTAATTCTGGGACACCTGAGAAGTTGAAGTGAGACTAAAGTAGGCTAAATGCTTAATGGATGGTTCAGTTCTTTAACAGCACACACACACACACACACACACACACACACACACACACACAAAGTCCAAGCAGCCTCAGAGGAGCAATACTGAGCCACATGATCATCAGGAGTGTACAGTGGATTAAAAGGCAGGACCTGGCTGAGGACTCTGTGCTGAATAGGCAGTGCACTACAGAGGGTGGAGAAGCAGGAGTGACTCCACACCCAGTGGAGCCTGATACAGGTGCAGCAGGATAAAGGAGAGCTTAATCATCATGGGCTGCGTTTCTGAGGGCTGGACTCTGGGTGGGACAGATCTCAGCAAGCTTTCAGGAATAAGAGTGGGAAATCTAACGCTGCTGCTGCTGGACCCTGACCCTCCTGACCCCTCCTGACCCCGCCATCTCCCAGGCAGGGGGCGGTGATGGCCTGCTCCCCCGCACGCGCATGCCTCATCTCACACTGCTCCTTCTCCACATCAGGGCAACAACACAACACCAACCCGCGCGCTCACACCGGAAATCAGCCGGTTAAACCGCCAGACTCACCTTCAGTCGATGATGTGTCGATAGGAAGGAAGGAAAACAGCAGCAATAATAATAATAATAACAACAACAAATGTCGCCAGCAGGCCGGGTTCCGGAGGCGGGTGTGGTGTGGCGTGTGTGCGCTTCCTGTCCGGAGCTCCGGGGCCGAGCCGCAGCACCTCAACACACACAGACAGAGTGCGCGCGCTGCCCGCTTCCTCTGCTCTCCCCCGCGCGCGCGCTGCTTCCCATTGGCTGCAGCTGTCCCCCTCCGCCGTATGGTGCGCGCGCGTTTTCCTCTCGCGCCGCTCTGCCTGCATCTTATTTCAACCCACAATGCACCTCCACCTGCGCAGACCCGGAACCGCGCAGGCTCCTCCCCCTCCCCGCGAGGAGGGAACTCAAATCCCACCCCCTCAAGGCCAAAGCAGCCAGCTCGTCTGGCTTTAATTAGCTGTGAGAGAGAATACCTTTGATTCATTTTTGATGTGTGATATTTAAATCTTTTAAAGACCACCATTCCAGTCATGTCAATTAAAAAAAAAAAAATCACTCATTATGCATCAACACTTATTTATTGATGCAACTGTTCACTAAAAAAAAAAAAAGCATCTACTACCTGTCCATCAAAGGATAACGGACAATCTAAAATTACACAAGGATCACCCCTTCCCTTAATTTACCAGCTCGCTCCTGTTGACTCCATCCCACATGACTGCAGCATCTCGTCCTCAGTGTGTGTGTGAGAGAGAGAAAGTGAAAAGACCAAGAGTCCAAACGCAATTTACACACGAGGGGACTTGATATATCCTGGAGGAACTGATCCTCTTCCATTTATCCAGCACTCCCTATCCTATCTTCATTACGATCTGATCCCAATGAGTCGGCATCCATTGAGCCTGTCCTCCATCTCAAACCTTTAAATACCAGCAAAACCAAGAAGAGGTGAGAGTTAGAAACACTTCCACTCAATCCGGTCTATAATGCATATATACATAAATAAATGATAAAATTGTATTTATTGAGATACCCATGCCTCTTACACACCACGGCCTTAAAGTGATTCATCAACCTGGCGAATGAAATCAGATGTAAAAGTACAGAACAGCATGAAACATTCAGTGAACACTAAACACACATCTGACAGCATTACGCTCAAACGTGTAAATCTCTACTGTGTTCTTCTCAGAGGAAGCACGATATCCCTCTGATTTGCTGGTAAAGAAAAACAATCAAGACCTGAATAGTTCTATATTTAAACCTGTAACTGAAATGATTCATCAGTTCTTTATTACAAAAGTATCAGTTCATCCTTCTGTTCAAGCGACTACAGGAAGACAAAAAAAGGGTCAAACTCATGAGTGTGGGCTCATGTGAGAGACAGGAGATGGCATTTACAAAAATATTCGGAGGCATTGAACAATTGTTTGTTTGATCAATGAGAGTTCCATCTTGTATTCAATAAAGAAGTGTGAAGGGAGTCAACGTAGTCCTTTAAAAAGCGTTGTTAAAAACCAGATGGGCAGTGATGGTTAAGAAATGGGGTGGAGGACAAGAAGTATGGGGCATTCAGTAAAACAAGTGTCGTCATCATCAGGAAGGCACAAGGGCGGGAAAACTAAAACTAAGATTTCAAAAAGGAGGGGGGAGGGGCATAAAAACCAAGAGACTGAACAGCTTCACCAAAAACAGGGGAAGGGAAACTCAAACCCAAAGCACCACAGGATTACGAGCGAGAGCGGGAGCGGCTGTGCCGGGGGGAGTACTGTGGGGAGCTTCGGCCACGGCGTGGCGTGTAGCTGCGGCTACGCTCGTTGCTGCGGCTGCGACTTCTGCTACGACTGCGGCTCCGGGACCTTGATCTCCCATAACTCGGACTGCGTGGACCATCCACTTTCACACGGATATACGCGGTTTCCCCCTGATGGGCAAAAACATAAGAAAACTTTGCTCTGAGCAACAGAACAGACTTCATAATAAAATACTTACCAATTATTTAGCATACCCTCAACACATACTGTATTATAACAGACTTTAAACAGCTTCAGCTTAGTGTCGGTGTGCACAAGACTAATGCTCACTCCAGCCTGTTTCTAAAGGAATTATGAAGAATCCTGTTCACTGCAACAAATTTTTGACCAACTAGACCCTTTCCCACAGTGTATTTGTTTTTGTACCTGTCCAGGACAGCTTCAAATAAACTTACTTCCATTTCCCCCCCTCAAACGTAATTTTTTTTTTCTTTTTTTAAACAGCAACACACCCATTTCATTTATGATGCCCTTCTTTGTCCCATGATCTGACTACCAGATACTGCGGCAGTAATGTACATAAATCCACCCAACCAACAGCTGCATCAACAGGAGAACTCTGATACATTAATACTTTTGCATCATTGCATTGTGAAACTCTGATAAGATAACGAAACCAACTGAAATATGGATCACCCCAGATTTGCCTACCTTACAGAAAAAACCATGATATGGCAAGAACACACAAAAGTCTGAACTATAATCTTAAACCTACCTCATGTGACCGGAATTTAGTGTTATCCAGTTTTCGAACAGCGTAGGTCATGTCTTCTTTGCGCACAAACTCCACTACACCGGTCCCATCTCGGAAAACGTCAGCATAACATACATCACCTGCTTCACGCATGTGATCCTTCAGATCTTGCCAACTGCCGCTTGGAGGTAAACCTACATGAAACAAATCAATATGCTCATTTTGCAATGTGCATGACATGGTACAGGTGCTCTCCATCTGCCAGAGCATAATTAATGATATTAGAAAGGGACTTGGAATACTGAACCTGCAGACACCCAACTGAAAAGTGGTGTCAACTGGACTCAGAGCAGCTTCATCAGCCAAAAATCAGTTCTGAGAGCTGAGAAGTCTTGACTTCACCCTACATGCTGGGGTGTTTAACAATTGCGCACCTTATCAACTGTTTACTGAAGTAAAAGCACGCTCAAGGCTGACCTGAAACAATGACTCTGTATTCAGATCTCCTGGATGGAGGTCCGTATCGGCCTCTGGGAGCGCCGCCGCCGCCGCCACCACCACCAAAGCCTCCTCTCCCCATCCCACGTCCACTTCTGGGAAACTCCACTCGAAGCCGATAACCGTCATAGTCATAACCATCCCGAGCATACACCGCATCCTCAGCATCCCTGAAGGGGGGGAAAAAAACAACACATGACCCTCATTTCTGGACCTTTAGGTTACAGTGTATTTTCAAACAAACAGGTTCTCATATACATCTCACACACACAGGTGTGTGTCTCCCCAAAAAAAGTGTGCATGTGTTTGAGAAACTTTAAGAATGCCTCAGACAAAAGAAGGGTGTATTGAAATCATTCTCATGGCTACAACATGATCATTTACAGGTGTCACGGTCTGAGTTTACCACCAGTCTGAATTTACCATGCGCAGACCAATTTTTGTTATCCCGGTCAACTTCCGGGTAGTCTAAATTTACCATTTCTTACTGCGATTCTGCACCGAGCAGACGTACTTTGGATTCACTTTTCAACAACGCGAATTGTGACTACAGTTGTGAGATTTGATTATGGATGAGGAAACAATCACTTCCCAGTCACAAAATGAGGATCAGCAAAACACACAGTCCAAAGAGGCACGAGACCAGCGATTTGCCATTTTCAGAAGACAGATGACCCAACTTACCTTCTATAAGATCAAGTGTAAATAATTCAAGTATGAACATAAATCTCATATTAGGCTGGTAACTTCAGACTAGGCCCAATTATACCAAGCTGGTTAATACCTGGCAAATTCAGGCTGGTGGTAAACTCACACTGACACAGGCACACATTCAAAGCGCAATTACATGCATAACAGATGGGGAGGGACAGACAGAGAACAATCCAAGTGTGTTTAGACAAAAAAAAAAAAAATCATGTAGAGGATACGTAGAGCTACATTCTGCTAGTGTTCCTGTTAATTTCTCCCCATGCATGGAGACTCGGGGACGCCCTGCCCCTCTCAGACACACAGTCCCAGTAATCTCCACATACACACCGGGGGAGAGGGCAAGGCAGGATTACAACTAACTGAAACTACAATCTGCTTGTTATCTTCTACACGACTGCCTTTTTCAGTACTCTCTCTCTCTCTGTGTGTGTGTGTGTGTGTGTGTGTGAGAGAGGAGTGTAAGAGGCAGCGAGGGCGAGTTTCCAGCTGATGCTGCTCTCACCTCACCGGCACTCAGCGCCTTCTCCAGCACACTATGTGCAGCTGATCGGGCTAACTCACACAACAATTTTGCAAACGTCTCTATCGCCTGGGAAACATTTCCCTAAAGACCCCAAAAATGTCCTTAAAGACGGAAAAAGTTCCAGTAGGAGTCACTCAGACCGGGTTGGCTGCCCGCCGCCATCTTAAACCGCGTGACGTAATCAACAGCCGCCGGCGGCCTGCAGGCTGCAACACAATAACACACTGCCCACACACAGCACCAAACCCTGCCCAGGTGACTCATAAAGCACCAGAATCATCAGCAAAAACTACTGAGATAACCTCGTAACTTCTAACTCGACTAGTTAACGATAAGTGAGGGATACAACTGACACGACGGTCGCAGGAGCGCTAAGCTATGCTATGCTAAGCTATGTTACGCTAAATTAAGCTATGCTAAGCTAAGTTAAGATAAGCTATGCTACGCTAAGTTAAACTATGCTATACTAAGCTAAGTTAAGTTAAACTATGCTAAGCGAAGTTAAGCTATGCTAAGCTAAGATAAGCTATGCTAAGCGCTCGCTCTCTCTCACCTGGGGTCCTCGAACTCGACAAAAGCGAAGGGAGGGCCACCGCGCCGGTTCTTCAGATCGATATCTCTGATCGCTCCGTATTTGTAAAACACGTCCTCGACGTCTTTAGTGCGGATATCCGGAGGGAGATTCCCCACATAAATCCGGCAGTCGTTGCTCCCGGCGGGGCCTCGGATCACTCCAGACATGACCGAAAGAAGCGCGCTGGAAATGAACTCTCTCTCTCTCTCTCACTCACTCACTCACTGACTCTCTCTCTCTCTCACACACACACACTGACTGACTGACTCTCTCTCTCACTCTCTCTCTCTCTCTCTCCAGTGAGCCACAGCCGGATGAATGAGTTAGCACGCGCAGTGTAGCGCCTCTGCAGCCCTGCAAACTCCACCGCGCGGGAAAACAACAGGCGCGTGGCGCTCTGCCTTCACTCACTGCGCGCGCGCCTTCACTTCCGCTCCAGGAGCCGCGCTGAGTGGCGCGAACGCGTCCCGGAAACTCGCGGAGCGTCATATCCGGCTGCGTCCGCGAGCCCAGCTCGCTGCCTCACGTGTGTGTATGTGCAGTAAAGAGGAGCGCGGGGATGAGTGAGCAGGGCTTCCTGTCCGCTGCCCGGGTCCTTCCTGCGCTGTGGCGTCACTCAGGCGGTCCGAAAATACGGCGTTCATCAGCCGCGGGCAGCGTTTCCGGCCCTCCCTGCGGCCCTCGCACAGGAGCCCGAACCGCGGAGCCTTCATCTCTGACTCTAAACAAGAAAGCTGCCAAGACTTCTCATTTGTGCTCATTGTTTAATGTCTGTATTTGGAAACTCCCCCTGGCCTGTGTGTGTGTGTGTGTATTCATAACTGTATTTGTATTTTGTTGCTGTTATTTTCAATAAAGATTATTTAAAAAAAAAAAAAAGCTCAAATTGCTGGGTTTTCTTAGCGGAAAGTTTTACCGGAAGTGGAATAGCTGGCGGTCTAAACGGCTGCTGTAGTGCAAACAGCTAGCGGTAAGTTATCAGAGTAGGCTCGTAATCTAGCAGCCCCTGCTGGCTTTAGATCTATTCAGGAGCTCGCTCTGTGCGATGGAATCGACCCCGACAGTCTGGGAAAGAAGGATTTATCATACGATCTGGAAAACTACCCTTCAGCCAAGTTCCCCGACATCTCCGACTGTCTGGTGTTGCAGACGGCCTTCTACACCGCAAAGCAGATGAAAGCGTGGAAGAGTACGGAGGCTTAAGGACCTCGGGATCAAGTCGCTGCCCAATTTTATCCGTGTAAGCGTGGGGTTTTTTTTAAAAAGTTTTTTGTTCACGTCTTTACAACGAAGCCCTGCAAGCGCTCCCTTCAGTTTCCCTGAGAGGTTCAAAAGCCACCTTTCTCCGCATCTTTTTGTGAAATCCTGTGTTCGTTCACTCTTTTTATTAGTTCATGGGGGACCCTGAAGAAACTTTTATCAGTTTCATGGTTTGATCAATTCAAACAACGCAAGCATAAGGCATTTTTCACGCCAGCAATGCACCTTCTCCACACAAACGCTTTGTCAGATGAGCTTTGGAAGACCACCGGCTAAAGTTTTGAATAACGTGATGTGACGTCACGTCAGACCCAGCAATAAAGAGGTTACGGGTGTTGCCATCTTGGCAGCACCTGACTCTGCCTAACTCCCGGCTAGTCCATAAATGGAGAAAGGGTCAGGGATAGTGAAGCCTGGCTGCTGGCATAGTACAGCTAGAACACACCTATTAACCTCAAAGCTAACAAGCTAGCTGTTCAAGCTAGCCAACAAGTTACTGGCTTAACTAAAAGAAGCCGTTTCATAAGATACAGACCATAACCTAAACAGCTTGTTTACAAAATAATAATAATCTGGGTGTGTAACCATCCAATACCATATTTGATCAAGGAGTGTCATCTTTTCAATCTTAATAACTTTAATAAAAGCAGCATTAGCGATAATATTTTCTCTCGATAGCTTAGATAACTAGCGCTAGCTTGGTTAATAGCTAGCTTGCTAGGACTGGCTGAGGTCGAGATCAGCTCTTGTCAGATGGTCAGTCTATGGTGGTCGCATAGCACAGTTTATTTGATATGAAACAATTGGCCAAACCCGTGATTTAGTTAAGAGCAGTGTCTCTTGCTGAATGATTGACTGTTGCTATGCGAATCTTCATGTTGAATGGATATTATTTTGCTAACAAAAACTAAAAAATTTAAGGTTTTTTTAGTCACTGAAGTTGTTAAATTGTCAGTCTGAGCCTAATTTACTGAAGGGGGACCCCGATAAACTTCATCGGCAGCGACTACATCAAAATATTGAAAGGTAAGTACAATCTAATAAAGCTAGTTGCAGTAACTTACAGGTGTAGTCGTGTTTAAAGGTTCTGTTTGCATGGAAAAGCTGTGAAACAAAAATAGTCAAGGTTCCATAAATTATTTACATAAATCCATCACCTGTGGTGAATTTGGCTTAAGTTCTGACGTAATGCAAGCCAGCAGCTAACAAGATGTCACAAACCCAGCTGTCACTCAAATCGGCCCCGCCCCAATTATGCATAAACGTATGGCTCAATATAATTTAAATTGTTGAATTATGTAAAAATTCACAGTACAATTCCCGAAGTGGGCGGCACGGTGGTGTAGTGGTTAGCGCTGTCGCCTCACAGCAAGAAGGTCCGGGTTCGAGCCCTGTGGCCGGCGA
>JAPFFA010000009.1:832348-845448 GCA_026153275.1 Sciades herzbergii | reverse complement strand
TCACATACTTTTGCCACTCACAGATATGTAATATTGGATAATTTTCCTCAATAAATAAATGACCAAGTATAATATTTATCTCCTTTAACTGGGTTCTCTTTATCTACTTTTAGGACTTGTGTGAAAATCTGATGTTTTAGGTCATTTATGCAGAAATACAGAAAATTCTAAAGGGTTCACAAACTTTCAAGCACCACTGTAAATATACAGTACGGTGCAGAAGTGTTGGGCATCCTGGTTTTTTTTTTTCCACACAAACTTTATTATAGATTTCTATTTTATGATTTCTACATTATCAAGTCAGTACAAAAACACTTTAGAATTCCAAACTTTTTTTCAGCACAAAATTAAATGACGTGTGAGCGCAGCATATTCCATAAGAGACACTTTTCAGATTAAGAAAAGAAACCATAATGAAGGCTGCTGGGTTTTGGTGTAAAATGAAGAAGTGAGTGTGACTGTCAAAGTGTCCAGAAGAACTGGGGCTGGTTCTGTAAGATGCTCAGGAAAACCTACAGATCATTTCTGCATAAAACTGCACTCACTGGACCTGAGACTAGTATTTTTTATTTAAAGCAAAGGGTCGTCTCACACCAAATACTGACTTTGTTTAATTTATTGCTGTTTACACCATTTCTTAAAATGCAGAAACGTTGGATTCCATTATTTTTGAAGGCATCTTTGCTGTACAGTATTTCTTTATATGTGCCAAAGACTTTTGCACAGAACTGTACATGAGCACTTGAATTAATCTGTACATAAAAAGCTTCTCTCGCTTAGTCTTCATCCATTTCAAGGTCTGGAAATGCATTTAAAACGTTCTGTCTCTCTTCAGTGCTGTGAAAAAGTATTTTCTTCCCTTCCAATGACTGGTCTCAACTACTGAGACAAAATAAAGAAAGAAAACCTGAATAAACACACCAGAGGAATAAATCTGTCCAGTACCCAGATTACCAACATAACTACCCCTTCAACTTTACTGGTGTCAACATATTTAGCTGAAATCACCAAACCTAAGGCTTCCTACAATTGTCTTCTAAAGAGGTTTTTTTTTTTTTGGCAAACTGTTTGAATTTGTGGATAGGTTTTTGAGCCTGAACAACACATTTGAAATCTTGCCACAGAATCTTTGAGGGGTTTTTCCCCCCCCCCCCCTCCAAACAATTGAACATTCAGTAAATTGGTTTGTTGGATCGTCAAGGAACTCCGAGGCCTACAGCTTTATGGCGGTGATCTGGGGGTTTGTTTACTCAGATTTATAGACAAAAGGGCACAGAAGATCAATCAGCGCATGCATATAAATATGCAACAAAAGAAAATCTGATCAGAAAACCATACAACTTGTGATAATTATCTGTAATCCTCGGATTCTAATTGTTAACATTCTAACTCCATATAGATGGAACTTTGTGGTTGACCGAGATTTGTTTAAATGGGCTGTGCTGAAGCTCTCATCCCCAAGTCACAGGAGCCAAAATTAACCCAAGATTAAAGTCCAGAAATTCCTTTACTGAACCAAAAAGCCTGCATTACTCACTAATCAATCACAGTTGTTATCCCAGTTTCACACATTACACCAGTAGACATGCTTCCTTTGTTATGCGACTGCATTTCAGGAGTCGAGCAGTGAGAAATGTGTTGCTGCTGTAAGCTCGCAAATTGCACCATATACACTATGGAGTGCATGATTTTTGGAACTGTATCATTTTGTAAGCATAGTAGAAAATATCCAGTGTTCCGCAATGGGTTAATGTCCAGATGCAATACACTAAAGGGTGTCACTTCTCAGATGCACAAATAGTCCTGTGTGGAGCAGCTGGTGCCCCCTGGTGGTGACTCAAAACCATTTAGCTTTCAGTAGGGGGAGGGGAAAAAAAAAAAAAATCAGCAGCAGCTTATGATGACTTAACTGTTTTTCCATAGGTATAGGCAGTCAGTCATTCTTTAGTATCTGCACAACTTCATTTTGAGTAACTGCTTTATTGTGGTCAGTGTTGTGATCTGCGAAGATACTGGTGCGGATGTAGAGTCTAATCTGGGAACACTGGACGGAAGCGCTTCCTGGATGGGACACCATTCACACACCGGGTAATTTAGCATAGCTAGTTCACATACTGGTATGTTTGGTTTTTGTTTTGGAGGTGAGAAGAAGAAACCAAGACAGACAGATGGTCACTCTGGTATTGTAATTTACAGGAATGAAAAACCCTGAAAATGCTAAGACAAATCAGAGAAATAAAAACCAACAACCCTGCAACCTTCACAAGAGGCAAAAAAGGACAGAAGCCGAAGGACTTAATTTTAAGCACATTACTATATTTATTTATTGAAGAAAAAAGAAATAAAAACACTCAGTTTAGTACATCATATAAAGATATTGTCCAAAAAGGTTACCAAGTATATCATCTGACTAGCTAAAGTGAGAGGCAGTTGGAAGGCTGGTAAGACTATAAAGACATGAACCATGACGGAAGGTGAGACATGGAAACAGAGCGGTGGGGACGAAATGGATTCAATTAAATACCCAGTGTTACAACTTACAAAAACAGCAAAAGCAGTGCAACAAGAACAGGGCAAAGATGTTCAAGACGTAACACATTTTGAGCCTTCTCAATCAAACTCACTCTCACAGTCATTTCATACCTGGTATTAGTAGAATAGCTTTGTGTCACATGCACACATCTCAGCGCCGTATGTGAACATTTGTTAATGTCAAATGAACCCATGTTTGTCTGCTAGCTTTGCTTTATGAGGGAGCTGAGGTAACTGAAGACTTGTAAAGATCGAAGACAGGTGGTTTTTGGGCCCAAATGTAGGCTGTGCTCGTAAAACAGTGGTGGTCTACAAGGCTATCCGGTCTAGATTGCTTTAGCAAACAGGGGTGTTTTGGGGGGGGGGGGCGGCTTGCACGTCTTTACATCATAAACCTCCCTTTTAGACATTTGTGTCCTTGTCCTTTCTGAAATGTCTTCTCTGTGGACCAGTTGGAGGAAACTGTGCTGGAAGTTCCAAACGCATTAAAAATCAACAAGAATAACTCGTCCAACACACACACACACACACACACACACACTCCATAAGGCATCACCGAACCAGGCGACCGAACCTTTATAATACCGTTCCAAGGCTACAGACATTAAAGGTTTATTTAGGGAATGTGAACTTTGACCTTTTAGAAGGCACAGCTGTCTCTCCTCATGTATGCTGATGTCCTGTATGTGGAGGTGGAAAAGGAAGTACAAAGTCAACATACACACCGGTGGTATTAACACTTGATAAGAGTGCGAACAGAGGCTACCAGCGGCGCTACTAATGTCATCTAAGGGCACCAGAGGAAAACAGTCAGTCAAGGAGGAAGTTATGGAGAAGAGCTCAGTGTCCCGGGTACTCATCAAAACATCCTCCACCTGCAGCAGAGGGTCATGAAAACAGTCGATTTCTCTTCAGTCATGGACAAAGTTAGATGAAATGTGTTGTGGTTGATGTCTTTGCTGACAGATCACTGATACACAATTAAACACGGGATTATAATTCAGTCCCTTTAACTAAAATGTGATCGGTGTATTAAATAATATTTTTTAAACAGTTAAAAGCCCAGTCAGGCTACTTTCGAGAAAATCTACTGCTCAGGAAGCATGGTTTTTAAAAAAAAAAAAAAAAAGATGCAAATACATGTACACAGAAGAAGCGAGACGGGGAGAAGCGGAGTTTAGTTCAGTTTTCAGACAGACAGTCGTTAGTGTTCGTGCGGAGGGAAGCCTCTCTCGTGGGTTGTACACTCACTATCAGCTCAGAGTCCAGAGCAAGGCCACTGTGGGGACGAGGGCTGGCAGGGGACAGTTCAGAGAAGGCTCAGCAGCTTGTCTGAGGGGTTGCGTGTCCACAAAGTGAGGAATGAGTTCTGGAAGTCACACGCTGCTGCTGCCGCCGCCTGGGAAGCGGCTCATCTGGAAGCTCACGGCACAGTGTCAGTAACTGCTGCTCGCCTCGTGCGACACATGAGGTCTCGGAATTGGTAGCGGATGGGAAATGAAACTCAAAAAGGTCAGTAACGGTGCAGTTCTCCCTCTGCCATCATGCCTTCAAGGCTTCATCCTCCTCTTAATGGGACACCGTCTCCTCTTTCGCTCCTCCTGTAAAAGTGTCCTGACTCCACAGGGAGGAGGAGGAGGAATAGGGTTAAAAGTAAAAGCACCTTTTTATTTGGCTTTTCATTCATTATTAAAGGATAAAAGGTGTGAAGAGAGTGAAGAAGAGAGAAAGGGGAGGGACACTGAGGAACAAGTGAGTGCCAGAGAGCAGGCACAAGCCCAGTCTGGGCCACTGCATTTGGATACGCGCCTCACCCCGTTCCTGTGGAGACAAGAAAAAGAAAGAATAAAAAGACATTAACATGCACCTACATGCTCCGTTACACACCCTGTTAATTAGACGCTCTTCACTTTTCACTCCCTGAAGCTTTATTCTTGTTGCAATGAACAATGACATGAGCGCAATTTTTAGATCTGACAACCATCAGCTCTCACTGCTGTTCGACTGGACAGTGACGTTACCATAGCAACAAACAAGGCCGCTGCATTTTCATCAGCTGGCTTTCAGCAAACAAACCAGCTGGACACAAGGTCTCGCTCTGCGTAAAGCATGCAGACCAAACAGACAGTCATGCAAACGTTACAGCAGTATTTATTATTCTGCGATATTTTGCTATTAGACTTATTGTACAATGCCCACATCAGTTACTCATTATATAAAATTCCTAAATAGATAATTAAACTCGTGTCAAAACTTTGATTTTTTTTTTTTTTTTGATTCATTGAAAAATAAACAAGGGTTTATACAACAGATTTCTAACAAGCCATTTAAAAAATGCTGCATGTTCAGAGGTGAAATACGGTTCCAGTACATACATGCAGACGGTTGTGTATAATCCTGATCCCACAAGGCTGGGGCACGGTACGGATTCAGGATTGGGATTAGTGATCTTTCAGAGCCGATTTATAATCCTGCAGGCACGTGTGGGTGTCATGCGCCGACACTCACAACGAGAACAGTCTTCGTAGTCGCATGTATGCGAGTGGGGACGCGTTCAGAACACCATCACAGACAGAAAACTAGACGGGGATAAGATTTTTGGAAGCCAAACACAAAGGAGGAGTTGTGTGTTTCACTGCAGAAATGATAAATAGAAAGGAAGGAAACCTTGCGTGATCAAATCTAAACCAAATTGATGGCCACTGAAAGCATTTCTGACGTCTCTTCACTCTGCTGTATTCAGCAGCCTCAAGCGGTTCGTGTACCGAAGCTCTTCAGTTTAACCAGTGTTTAAATTAAGGGAATTTTGGCACCAATACAGAGAATTAAAAAAAATAAATATAAATGTACAAAAAAATAATTAAAAAAAAAAAAAAAAAGTGGGGAGATTTCTTCTTTCAAACAGAAATGCATTTATAAAAAAAAAAAAAAATAAAACCCTGAATAGTACAAAAGTACCCCACTGAACCACACACACACCTCCACTCTAATTAGGCTTATATACATGAATATTTTCACAAACTTAAATACTTTTAAATCACAATGTTCTAACAAAAAAAAAAAAAAAACGAAATACAAAAAGATACTCCATATACTCTCCCCGAAGCGCATTTAAAGCAGGATGAGGAGGTTACAGTCCACAGGTGATTATCGATGACTGTATAGCTGACCTTCGTTCTATAAAGCAATAGCGGTGTTCTATTAACTTTACTCCACTGATAACAGACTTCTGAATGATATACTAGTACTGCGTAAACACACTGTACATCGGCGAGCTAAAGATCACTGTTGAAACCTTGCTTTCTAAGATCAGCTCGCATCTTTGAGTGCAGCTAGCTCTGCATGCTAGCTTACACACTCCGTTATTGAATGTGCGCACGAGGACTAATACCTGTGCATGTGAAATAATTTAATTTGCGCGCGAGGATGTTTTATCGAGCTCGCGGTACATGATATAAATCTGGTTCCATATGATGTGAGCTTTCCATCTTAAACAGCAAACTACTTGTGTTTCCTAACAAGTCGAAATGTATTTATTTCATCAACACACAAGGCCCATCGAGTAGAACTTCGACTACCTTTATAAATAAGAACAGCATTTACTTTCACCTGAGGTTCACAAACATGTTGGTTCACGCAGCACATTTCTGCTTATTAAAGCAGTGTGCAGTGAAGCCTTCAGGCAGCTGTGGGACTCAGAATAAATTCACCTTTTCCACCCTTGATGGACCTCATTTTGGCCGATACAGGCAAGTTTATTAAGGACCATTATCGGCCCATCTGATTGGCCTCTCGATATATCGGTCTGGTCCTCATTTAAATCCACAATTCTAGCATCACAGTGTGATCAAAGCTGTTTTTTTGTTTTTTTTTAAATGGTTGTGGTTTTGCCTATTGTGTCTTTTCTGGGAGTTGGTTAGATCAAAACACACACGTGAATTTACAGGATTATTAGTTTGCCAGTATGATGAGCTACAGCTTTTATAAATTCTCATGCTTGATATTTAACAGTTATTCCACAAAATCGAGTCGTACATGAGCTGATAGTTGACGAGGTGCATAGCGCCAAGTTGTCTATAATCCATGTACGACGAGATTGAGTGGAATAACTTATTCGATCCACATTCACTGGATTTTGAAAAAAATCAAGCATTTTTATTTTTATGCAAATTCAATTAAAAAACACCTTTATACAAAACGTCCAACAAAATCATTTCCGCTCAGGCGGACTTCTTAAAAACCTATTGACGGCTGCATGAATTGACTTGTATTTTTTTATTTATTTATTTTTTGTACAAAAGTGCCGTCTTGCTGAGGTATAAAACAGCTTTAGATGTTTATTTAATTCTTCCTTGGACATTTCAGTTCTGTAATTTTCAAACAACTTTGAGCTTTTGAACCAGTCTTTAAAAAGTAAAAAATTTAAATAGATTTTTTTTTTTTATGCATAAAGATGAAGAATGTAAACAAACTGGCAAAATGACAGGCGCAATTTTAAAAATGTGATCATTGAATTTTTTTTTTTTTTTTTAAATGCGTTCTTTCCATCAAATACTTTTATTCCATATTTTGTTGCTTTTTTGGGGTTCTGTTTTAAAGTCATTTTTATTTCATCCTTGGTTGGTTCAGCAACAAACTCCACCATTTTGTTTTTCTCTATTCATCGTATATGAGCTGATATCCTAGTAGTAGAGTAGCCAATCAGAGCGTGCGATTGCTCATATCCAGTGAATGTGGAGAGAATAAAACAATATCCTGTTTGTGGTTTTCTTTAAGTCATTTATAATAAATATGTCTTTATATCACCATGTGTGAGGCAGAAATGAAATTTGGGGCGGCGGCACACAGTTCAAGAGTTTTATCGTAGCACAGACTGATAATGATCTGGTTATTGAGGAGAGTTTTGGCAAGCTCTGAATGTTAAGTACTTGGAAGCCAATCTCGATGCATCTCTACTGATATCAAGTTGTACTGAAATGCTGATGTTGATAATTTCAATAGACCTTACCCTCCTCTTCCTCGCCCCAACCTTCAGCCACGCCAGCCAACTCATAGTGCTTCTTCCTCAGGTCACCGAGACGCTCACGCTCCTTCTGAAGCTGCGTCTCCAGCTCCAACACACGCACCTGCAGGAAACATGCACAAAGGTTAGGCCTAGTGCGTGCTCACACACAGAGACAGAGGCGCGCGCACACACACACACACACACACACACCTGGGAGTCCATCTCTTTCCTCTTGATCTGTGTAAGTGTCATACTGGTGAAATCCATAGTGTCTGAAATGACAGAATGATGTCACAGGCACAGTCGTACAAGCATCACATTTAAAATGGAACACTGAGCTACATGACCTCCATAAACATCACCACACACAGATGCTGTGGTCAGATGCTCCACCTGAAATGTCGTTCTGCATACGAACCTACAACACCGACGTTACACATGCAGCAAAGGCAAAGTGCCTGATGTTGATTCTGAGGAGCTGATCAGGGAGCCAGAATGCTCAGGAATAATTCACATATAGACGTGCTGATGTCCCACACTGAGGACAGCATTTTCTCTCTCTCTCTCAAGGGACAAGTCGGCTACTATAAAGGAGTCATAAGCTGGCTTTAAGAAATTCAGCGTGTTACACTTTTGAAAGAAACGCAATTAAAAACTCCAAATCAGCTAGAGCTCATGACATGACCGGTACGTTTCACATGACGTTTGCAGAGGGTAATCATGGTCTCTAAAAGAATGTCCGTACTGGACTGTTATCAGGTGATTGTCAAAGCTTTGATCTTTTCTAATATCTTAGGATTTTACAAATAAGATGAACGCATCACTATAATACATATTTATTGTTAAATAAAAACTTCACAGACCTACAGTTCACACTCAACACATTCCTGTACTAGATTAATACCTTTTAACTGCACTCTTAAAATGTGGAAACAGCCTGCACGAGATGCGATTAAAAAGTTCCGAGATGGTTCCTGTAGCGAATGAACGGTACGGTCATGCTGGTAACATCTGGACCTGCGTTACATTTATGTGACAATGTTACTGTGGGACATCGCACAATGTGTTGGACCTCAAACTTGTCAAACTCAGGAAATCAGCAAAACATACACGCGCACACACACACGCGCGCACACACTTCAGAAATCCTACAGAAATGAAGCTGGGGGAGGGGGTCGGCGTAGCATTCACGCTTCAAGGGGGGCCGAAATCAGGGTGCTCCGACAATCCAGATGCACAATGCCCTCAGTTTCTTGGAAATTTTCAAGGGTTGTGCTCGTGAAGCATTTCAACTGTTGCTGATTTCGCGAGTTTGACACGTAATCTGATTTCGCTCTCTGCTCAAGTTTGAGGGCCGTAGTAAACTCAAATGCGCATGTGACAAAAACAGGTTCCAATGTCGGCAGTGCAATTTCAAGCAGCATACTGAATCATGAATGCGACTACTCGCGCCTGCAGGACCCTGCTGAACTCGGTTCTTCTGCAACAGGAACTTTTTGATCGCAACTCATACATCATCTCAGTGGAGAACAGGGAAATGTCTGGCTGGGGCGGGTTCTTCCCAAGTCATGCTCAAGACCCTCACACAGCTGAAGCTTTGAATATTTGCTGTTGATCACTACCGAAGCCAAATAAATGGTCTTTAGGACAACTGTAACAGAAGCGACCTCCGCTACGCCAAGAGCAAAATTAACAAATTACTCTTATCATCACTTCTTCTACAGGACTGCTCAGTGTTATTAAATGCCTTTGCCTCGAGAGCCATGCTGCATCTGGAGTTTGAACACCAGTGTAAGTTTTTCAGGGTCGCACTAAAGTAAAACAGTGACTATAACTGTGGAATTGAAAAGGGGGGGGGATGTGGGATCAAAAATACCTCGCTCCACCCACTCACCAGTTTCCTCAATCTGGGATTGCCCAGACTTGGTTGAAGCCACAACACCTGCAGTCGCCTGAGTGACTCCTCTAGACGCCTGCTGCAGACGAGCGAGTCTGGGACTGTCCTTGTCTGCCTTCACCTTTGAGAGTCATTGGGAAAGATAGGACTGGCCCTTACAGTTGCTTTAAATCCAATTTCCTGTCAGATAATTTAGAGCTGGCGTGTACCTTTGATGCAGCTACAAGCTGAGCTGTGCTAGCGGCGATCTCGTGTGAGCACACCATCAGCTCCTCAAATTTCCCTTTCCCTTGCACCACCAGATCAGCTGCATCACTGCACACACACATTTAGGAATCCGGCAGTGGTGGAAAACTCGCCTGTGGGGCAAACAACTCATCACACACATCACATCACACTTACACCATCACAGTAGCTCCCCAGCCCACAGCCTTGGACGCGGAGATGAGGCCTTCAGTCCAGCGGGAGTTCTTGGCATAGAACTCTCTTATAGTCGCTGCACCCTAAAGATGGGAGAGGAGGTTTAATTAGAACTGTACACGGCCTGCAATACACTGTAGCATTACAGCAATTAAAAAGTCTCCCACTTACTCTGCCACCTTCCACAATGTCGCGCTGCAGGTCTTTAGACGCCAGTACAAGCACTTTAATGGCCTGCATGAGCTCTGTGCAAGAGGCCAGAATCCTACAGGAAGTGACCGTACACACCTTTCAATTCTCACTCACAAAAGAGCAGGGCCTTTACTGCTAGAGTGACTTAGTGACCGTTTTTAGACCGGCCGAGACTGGAAAGTTAAAGAAACCTTCAATAGGCCGTTTGCAGGAATTGGTCACGTGTCAATTTTCCCCAAAGTGACAAGCCCGTGGTGGGCAAGCTAACCTGACATTCCTTGACAACCATAAGAGTGTGACTGGCGATGTGAAGCAATCCATTTCTATAATAGCCGTTTTTACCTTTTCTACTGTCTTTTTTGACCCGGATTTTCATGTGTACTTGAAAAAAAAAAAGTTTGTGGTTTTAACTTCTGTTGTAAGTTAAAGCAAATCATTGGCCGTTAAAATAAATAAATTTTTTTGGACTCAAGTTGGTCACAGCCAAAAGAAATTCACGTGTGAAATGGTGGATTTCTCAGGTGTTTATAACTTATAAATTTCTCCTTTTCTACCTTTATCATTCGCTTAATGTGTGAAGATTCTTGAAAATAAATACAGATATATCCGCCATTTCGCGCGTGAATTTCTTTCGGCGGCGACCAACGAGTCCAAAAAACTTTTACGGCCAATGATTCGCTTTAATTTAAAACCACAAACTTTTTCCAAGTACACATGAAAATTCAGGCCAAAGAAGACATTAGAAAGGTAAAAATGGCTATTATAGAAATGGATTGCTTCGCGTCGCCAAACTCTTATGGTTGTCAAGGAATGTCAAGTTAGCTTGCCCACCACGAGCTTGTTGCTATGGGGAAAACTGACATGTGACCAATTCCTGCAAACGGCCTATAAAAGGACTTCTTTCCCCACACAGAGGTGAAGACGCAGGACTACGTGTACAAACAGCTAGAGTACTGATTTAATGTCGTTGGGAGGTGTCTTACCTTTCATTCACTTCCATTTTGACACCAGAGTCGACTGCTCGGGACTTGTTCAGCATTTCCTGTTAAAGTGTGAACGAGAAATTCAGAAAAAGATGATTTACAGGGATCCTCCAGTGGATTTATTCTCACACTTAAGTAAAAGTAGTTGCAGATTTCAAAAATCAAACTTTTGTTTTCAGAGACCAAATAGTGTTCGAGAGAAATGAATTTTTCTTTAAAATGTCAGATGGGCTTCCTGCCGTGGTGACGTATGTGATGACGTCAGGTCGCGGTCGCTTGGAGCAACTCGGCTGTTTATATTCTCCGTTTACATCAGAGTTTTGCTAGTTTTACAAGTAATTTATCAGTTTTTAAATAAGTATGCCTTATTGTGTAGCATATAAATGCCACAATAATGCTAAAAAGAAAGCACAAGCTGGAACTAGACTGCATTTCCACAGAGGAAAAGCAAAGTGCGCTTGAGCAGCTGGAACAGAGGGTCACCAACAGAAACTGGATCAGACACGAGACCTCACGCTGCTAAATATTTTTTTTAAACATGATCTAAGAAAGTGTGTGGCAAAGTGTGCACGCATGCGCCTGTGTGCTCTAAAATCTTGATTTAAAATGGCTCAACTCGCAGTGCGGCAGGACACTTTGCAGTCTAAAATTTATTATTTTTTTTTACATAATCTGGTTCTGGGTAGATTAAGTGTGGCATTTCCCCTCATTCAAATGAATGGAGTTTCAGAAGAAAAACTTTGTCATGTCACGCTGCACGCCTCGCGCTCTGAAATCTCGGTTTTAAATCCTGCCACACCCTATTAATCTCCCCAGCACCAGCTCATGTATTTTTAAGAAAAAAAAGAAGTGTGTGAAGTGTCACGTCGCGCTGTGAGTTGAGCCATTTTAAAGCGAAATTCTTTCGGGGGGGGACGACAGGAAAATGACAAGAACAAGAGAACAGGTGCCTCTACACAAAAGCTGTATACAAGCGCACTACACGTTCAGGCTGCATGTGTCAGAGTTGGAATGGTGTCAATATCCTGTTTTTTTTTTTGTTTTTTTAAACAAAGACAAAGGCTTTTCATTTTCCAGGTCTCTGCGCTGTGCAGCTTACAGACAATTCACGTGGTGACTCATGGCTGCTTATATAACTATAACGAGTGCTATTAGCGCGCTTGCTCAGCACAAAGCAGCATGAAGCACACTATTGTTCTTAAGTTTACTTTATTATTAAAAAGCTTCTGCTTTCTTTTTAGCATCATTGTAGCATTTGTGCGCTACACAATGAGGCATAATTATTTAAAAACTGAAATTCAGTAAAACACTTGTAAAACTATCAAAACTCTGATGTAAACAGAGAACATAAACAGCCGAGTTGCTCCAAGCGGCCGCAACCCGACATCACCACGGCAGGAAGCCCATCTGACACTTTAAAGAAAATTCATTTCTCTCGAACACTAACGAAAGTTTGTTTTTTGAAACCTGTGGCTACTTAAAATAAGTGAGAGAATAAATCCGCTGGAGGACCCCTTTAATAAACACAGTGCCAACTAATAAACTACAGTCCATCACTGATGAAAGCTCACCTCTATTCTGGAGACAGCGGACTCTACAGCTGCTGAAGTGGCTGCCATCTCCTGCTCCACCAGATCTCCCAGCTCTCCCTGCTGCAGCTCCAAACCCCGCGGCCGCAACTTCTAGTCTCACACGGAAACAAACAAAATGATCAAGAGAAAGCAGAGAGAGACTGCAGCCATATTTGTCTGAGCATATTTTAAAAGAACACTTTGCAATGATTAAAATCTTCTGTTGCCTGCAAGATGAAATACACCTGAAATAAAGACACTGATACAGCGTCCCTGTTCCCCAGCCAACCACACAGCCTCTGCTGAAACTATTGCTGCAATTTACTACAGGTTACAAGTCATAATTCCCAACATCCGACCAGGAAAAACAAAGAAAACCGGCCTAAACTCAGAATTCCTACTCCTCCTTATGTTTCAGCAAGTGTCGTCAAATCAAATGCTTCTTACTTTTAAATGAGCCGTGATGTAGATACACAAGTATCTGATTTAGAACAATCAAA
>JAPFFA010000009.1:812088-824963 GCA_026153275.1 Sciades herzbergii | reverse complement strand
GCTGACTACGGGCAAAAGGCGGGGTACACCCTGGACAAGTCGCCAGGTCATCACAGGGCTGACACACAGACACAGACTTCCATGTAAATATATCAAAAAATAAAAATTATGAAGAAAAAACATTTGGTCTCATTAGTTAATGAGGCCCATTTTGGACCATGTGATCCTCCTACAGAATATTACAGCAGTTTTCTAAACATTAAGCCATTTCTTCAATCTTTGATTTGGAATCTCTCAAGAACAGATAAATATATTTTAATTCTGTAAAAGTCTGTTGTTCTGCATTCAATTCTGAATTCAATGAGAGCAGTTTCAAGCAATTTGGACTGAATTTTCCTGATACGCCTGTGATAAAGCCCCCCAGCTGTGGAACAGCCTCCATTAGCGTTCAGAACTCCATTACGATCTCCATCTTTAAGGCTATGTTCACATTACAAGCCTCATTGTTCAATGCTCAGATCAAATTATGACGTTCACATTCATACTTAGAAGCGACATCTAAATCAATATGAACGCATCCGTCATCCATAACGGCACACATTGATACATTTTTGCACGACTTCTGTCACCCAAAAAAAAAACCCAACCGCACATTTATCAGACGACTCATTGTAGTAAAACCGACTAAATGGATGCCCGCGTTTTGCTCTGAAGGATAGTAAACAGTTTGTCAGCTGCACATGATCAGGTTGAGAAGCCGAGGGGAAAAAAAAAACAAAACAAAAGGGGCCAGCCGCCAGCCTTTGCTGTTTCCGCAGCGACTGAAGCTTTCCTCCATTGTTGCTTTACCACGTTACTGATGCCGGCTGATCAACAGCACTCAGCGCATCTCAACGTTTTCACTCATGTCGAATGGCTAGACTTGGATACATATACGATCGAGGACCACGTATAAAAGTGACTCATCAGATTTGAAAAGATCAGATTTTGGTGTTCACACACCCTGAAAACATCAGATCTGTCTCACATTAAGGCAAAAAAAAAAAAACCCCTAATTTTAGTCACTTTAGCCTGGTAATATGAACCTAGGCCAAGTCTCGGTTGAAAACCTCATTTGTTGAATCAGGCTTTTTTAGTAATGGTGCCCACTTTGGGGGGGTTCATGGGCATGGTGTGTTTTGGTAAACTGGGATGTTATAAATGCTGTCAGCCCTCCCACCATCATGTGATTCCTCAGATTTACTGACAGTGAAATGGCAAAACGGTTTGCATCTGCCTGTCTTTTTTAGTTCTGCTTTCATCCCCACTTGCACTCTGACCACAACGTACACTCTTAAATTACTTTAAGAACGTACCCAATAGTCTGTTCCCTCTCTCTACTGAGATGTACAGTATGTGCACTCATGCTCTCCTCACCTTTGCTTCAGCGGAGAGAAGGGGAAAAAAAGTTCATACTGAACATCTTAAAACGCTTCATACTGTTCAATATTATTCTTCTACACTATATACTGTAGTGATGTATGATGGCACTATCCAGCGTCAGCCAGGCGAGGATGGGTTCTCTTCTGAGGTCTGGAGGTTTCCTCATGTGTCCCGGAGCATTTCATTGCCACGGTCGCCTCTGGATTACTCCGAGAGCTACAGGATATGCACGTTTCTGTAAAGCCTGATGTATGTAAAGGGGAGTTGTTCAGGTACCTCAGGAATAATCATAGGATTTTTGGCATCTGAAACCAGCCAAATACAAAAGAAAAATAATAAATAATCAGCGCACTCTCTCTGAGCGACTACTGAACTAATTTAACAAAGTCAGATTGGATTGAAGGAAGCGTTTGAACTGAACGCGGTCCATCAAGTTTAAAATGTGATAAATCAGGTCAACTCCGACTTCTACGCTGCACTCTCGTTCGGTGGTAAATGACCATCGACTTTGCTCTGAACTTAAAAGGGCAAGAACACCGAGCTCTGCTGTGTACTGTTCAAACAAGCTCACACAGAGCCTTAAACCGTGCCGTTATCACACCTTACTACTTAAATTGCTTCATATGAAAGTGTGATTGTCACCAACAGACACTACAGACCGTCGGGTTAAGAGCTCATTGTGTCTTGCTTGCCCGAGTTAAACTTGAACTGTACTAGAGCAGGTCAGCTATAGAAAGTTTATTTACTCACTTGGAAACCAAAAGAATCGTATTTTGTAGTCCCAATTACTACAACTCCAAATCATAAAGGAGTTGGGACAGTAGGGAAAACGCAAATTTAAAATAAATAAATAAAAGTCGGTGATTTCTAAATGGACTTTGACATTGCAGACAGAATGAACCCAAGATATTTCATGTTTTGTCTGGCCAACTTCATTTCATGTGTTAGTATACATGTTTCAGCTCTGCATCAAGAACTGTCGTTCATCTACAGCTGATAGAACCACATAGGCTCGGGATTACTTTTATCAAGCACTACAATATGGAGTTACATCCACAAACGCCCGATAAACTTTGCTGCGTATAAAGGAAGCCTGATGTTAACGGTGTCCGGAAGCGCCGTCAACTTCTCTGGGCTCGGAGGTGTCTGCGATGGACCATCACACAGCGGAAACGTGTATTGTGGTCAGATGAATCAGTATTCCAGGTTTTTTGTAAGAAATGGATGCTGCGTGCTCCAGACCAGAGAGGAAAAGGACCATCCAGGCTGTTACCAGGAACAAGTCCAAAAGCCAGGGTGCGACGGGGTATGGGGTTAGATCAGTGCCCTTGCCAAAGGTAACGTACACTTCTGTGATGGAGCATTAATGCAGAAACGTACACTGATTTTGGAGGAACGTCTTTTCCAGGGAGATTTCAACAAGACAATGCAAAACCACATTCTGTGCACATTACAAAGGCGTGGCTGTGAAAGAAGAGGGCGTGTCCCCTCTGTCCCCAATAGAGAACGTGTGGAGAATTTAGAAACGAAAAATGACAGTGACGACGCCGTACTGTTCCACACCTTCAGACCTGTTTACAGGAAGAACGGGACAAAAACAAACACCTGAAACACTTCATCACTTGCAGCCTTTAGTCCATAAACATCCAAGTGTTGCGAGAAGGAACGGGAACATTATAAAAGTGGGAAATACTTTACTGTAACAACTTTTTTTGAAACGTACTGCAAGAATCAAAATTGAAATGTGTTCATTTTGAAAAATCATGAGGTAAAACATCAACTAACGTGCTGTTGTGTTGTTTTGAGAGCAACAGAGGTCAAAGGTTATTTACAAATCATTGTGTTCAATTTTAGTTTCAGCATACTGTCCCAACTTTTTCTGATTTGGGGTTGTACAATAAACGAAAATAACAGGGTGAGGATCAACATGGTGCAAAAGTGAAACGTTTCAGGTGGCGATGTAGATTCTAGGGATTCGTTTTTCTGATGGAACTGAATGGTCATTTGCAATTTCCTACCATTTGATCAGTGGCTTGTAAAGGCCTCAGAGGAATCACTAGGAGAGGGCAATTACGACTGACCAACACCCACCATCCTGAAAAAAGTTCTGACCGAGTACGCCTTTGCAAAACGAGGCAGGCTCTTACTTTCAATCTCCGTCAGGCTCCGCTGCTCCTTCTCCGTGTCCTCCTTCACCCTGCGCAGGTCCTCCAGCTCCACCTTCAGGAACTCACTTTCACTCAGTGCCTGCTGCTTGAGGTGGCTCTGCTCGGCTAATTCCGCCTCCAGCTCGCTGACACGCCCCCGCAGAGCCTGACACAGACGCCCACTCTGAGGTAGCAGTCAGAACAGGCCAGTTACTGACCATCGCATTCAACAGACACCAAAAAATTCCTTTCCTTCTGGTCTCTTGGTTCACACTTGTTCACACCACATCTCTGCCTTTCTCCATTTCACTAACCTCCAGTCTGAAGGACTCCAGCTCTTCTTTCAGGGCTTGGAGTTCTGCAGTCAACTGCTCGATGAGTCTGTCTCTGAGGGAACAGAAAAATACATCAGAACTCCAAGATCAGCTCAAGCAGCTAGACAGCTGGGAAGAAAGCCAGGATTCAGCCCACACTCGGAATATTTTAAGAGAAACAATGATCCTAACTGTACACATGAAGGCGGTTTTCCCAGAGAGGGACAGAACCTGGCTCGAGCCCAAATAAGGGATTCCCAAACGCTGAGCCCACAACCACACAGTAACGCCAAGGCAAACTCATGCACTCTTATTTTTAGCTTTTATCATAAAGCACCATTTCAAAGCCGTTTTATGAAATTATTTTGATAAGAACATTTCAGTTCCATTACTGACATTTAGCAGCCGCTCTTATCCAACAGGACCCTGACACACCCACAGCAGTGGGCAGCCTGGGGGGCAGCTGGGAGGTAGGGGTCTCGCTCAAGGGCGCTTCAGCCATTCCTGCTGGTCCAGGGAATTAAACCGGCAACCTTCTGGTCCCAAAGCTGCTTCTCTAACCTTTAGGCTTCCCAGGTTATAATAATCGAACCATAAATAGTGTGGGAATTACGAGACCAAAAAAATAAAGCCGCTTTTTAGGGTCTGCTTTATGTTCTACACGCAGCACAAACACTTGAGTACTTGGGCTCGTTTGAGGAAGGATGTCATCACTGTAGATCTGTTTTCACATTGACCAATTTCTCCTGAACTGCAGATCAAGTTGTGCAAGTTTATATTTCACTTTTGTGCACAATTTTGAAAAATGGGAAATAACAGTTGCATCATCTTATTGACCAGGATCAAGCAGTTAATGAAGATGAACGAATTAATGAGCACATCTGCTTGGCAAAGAGCAACATTTCAGGTGCCTTTTAACAGAAGTATAACAACAACTTCATAGATGAAAAAATAATCACTTTCACACATGGGCTTGAGAACAGTTCTCACATAAACTGATGCAAGCAGCCTGACGATGGGAAGCTCCTGTGTCCTAGAGGTTTATTAAAAACACATTTAAACCAATTAAAATAGTCAAATGTCTTACTTGTCATCTTTGCGCATGCCATTCTGACTGTTGAAGTTGAAGGGATCAGTGGTAGCGGAGGTGCCAAAGAGGTCATCGAACCTGCTCTCCACTGCACTCTGCAGCAAAAGATTCAAACACACACACACACACACACACACACACACACACACACACACACACACGATTTTTCTTGACTTCCCACTTGTGTTTGGAAAGTGTGTATAAACCAGAAGCAGGGATTAGAAAGGGAAATGCATGACCACCACTAAAGGACTTGATCATATGCAAACACGGACAAATCACGAGTCTGGGAAAAGCAGATTTCACGCCTGAGCTATTAGTCTTTTATACACAACCTGACAATAAAAGTAGGATAAAGAAATTCAGAGTAAGAAAACTACTCTCTAATGTCTTTCAAAAAATGATTTTAATTTGGAATGCATGTTTAAAATGAACGTGCTTCATGGATAAAAGTAGAACACAATGATTTGCAAATCATGGAAACCCTATACAGGGGGGGCTGCAAAAGTAGGTACACAGTACGGATTATTCCAGTATTATAGTGGTGCTAGGTTTCATTTAATACTAACGTTTTGTGCAAACATTTTGTTTTTCATTACTGTATACCTACTTTTGCAGCCCCCTGCACTTCCATTGAAAATGGTACAAAGATAACATTTCAAATGTTGAAACAGAAATGTTATTGTTTTTTGAAAAATACATGTTCATTTTGAATTTGAGGTCAGCAACACGCTTCAGAAAAGTCGGGACAGGGGCGTGTTTACCACTGTGTTGCATCACCTCTACTTTTAACACCACTCTGTAAATGTTTGGGATCTGAGGAGACCAACCGCTGTAGTTTTGAAAGAGAAACGGTGTCCCATTTTTGCCCGATATACAATTCCAGTTGCTCAACAGTTCAGGGTCTCCTTTGCCATATTTTGCATTTCATAATGCACCAAATTTTTTAAATAGAAGACAGGTCTGGGCTGCAGCAGGCCAGTTTAGCACCTGGACTCTCTTACTACGGAGCCATGCATCATCTTTCGGCTGTTCCCGTTAGGGGTCAGCGCAGGAGATAATGTCCCTCCATCTCCTCCTGTCCTCTGTATCTTTTTCTGTCACACCAACCGTCCTCATGTCCTCTTTCACCACATCCATAAATCTCATCTTTGTTCTTCCTCTTTTCCATCAACCTGACAACTCCATATCCAGCATTCTTTTCCCAGTATACCCTGTATCTTCTGTACGCATCCAAACCATCCCAATCTCACCTCTCTCACTGCGTCTCCCAGCCATCCTACATGTGCTGTCCCTCTACTATACTCATTTCTAATCCTGTCCAACTTTGTCACTCCCAGTGAGAATCTCAACATCTTCAGCTCTACTCCCTCCAGTTCAGCCTCCTGTCTTTTTGTCAGTGTTGCCGTCTCCAAACCATACAACGTCAGTGCTCTGACTACGGGCTTGTTCACTTTCCCTTTCACTCTTGCTGGCAGCCTTCTGTCACACATCACTCCTGACCCTCCTCATCCATCCCAACCCACTTTCACCCTGTTCTTCACTTCTCTCCACACTCACCATTACTTCGTACAGCTGACCCCAGATATTTGAACTCCTCTGCTTTGACAACTTCAATTTCTTGTAGCTGTACCATTCCACTGTCCTCCCCCTCATTCACACACATGTACTCCTCTTTGCCCCCACTGACTTTCATTCCCCTGTGCACTCTCCCTCCCTCTAGTGCACACCTCCATGTCTCCAAGTTTTCTTCCACTTGCTCCCTGTTCTCACTACAGCACACAATATCATCTGCAAACACCAGTCCATGGGGCCTCTTGCCAGATGTCGTCATTCAACCTGTCCGTTATCATCACAAACAGGAAAGGGCTTAGGGCCGAGCCCTGGCACAATCCAACATCCACCTTAAATGCCGGTCATTCCCACTGCTCCATATCCTGCACCAGTCTCACACCCTCCTCCACCACTCCCGAGTTCTTCATGCAGTACCACAGCTCCTCTCTCAGCACCCTGTCATATGCCCGCTCTAAATCCACAAAAACACAATGCAGCTCCTTCTGACCTTCTCTATACTTTTCCATCAACACTCAGAGCAAACATTGTATCTGTACTACTCTTTCCTGGCATGAAACCATACTGCTGCCCACAGATCTCCACCTCTCCTCTTAAGGGGATGATGCACAGGGCAACTCTGGGACCGTGTCAAAGCGCAACATTGCCCATTGAGATTACGCAACAATTTCTATCTGAATGATTTTGATTATTTTGGGCAACTTTAAGATCATCCAATCAGAACGCTAGCAGTGAAATCACATGAGAGCTTCTGAAATCTTCAATACAGATAGTGGCGTCTCCAGCAGTGAAGAAAGAGGGGCAACTTGTATCTTTATGATGGAAAGTTGTGTGTAAACCCAAAGTGGTGAATTTACCTCAAACGCTTCAAAAGCCAACAGACATCTATTTTTATGCTCAGGTTGGAATTAAGACAATTTTTCTTCAGCTGAGTGTAAACTGCCGTTAGCTAATCACCGCTCTATAGAGATCGAATGGGAGTTAGCCAACTAGCTGTGGTTTTTGCTAACATAGTTAGGTGAAAGTTATGGCTAGCTATTTTGGGATAACATTAGCCCTCTTGTGTCAAGTTAAAAGTGATGGGCAGCTTAAGGGTTTTTTTGAGTTCTAATAGAGAGATTGTGTAACTTATCTGATCCAATTCACATCCAGAGCACTTGTGGATGAGGCTTGTGGAACCCGAGGGCAAAACACCACAAACTTCAGGATCTAAAAAGAAAGTCTTTCAGGAGCTCTGCCACGCCCTTTCCCTCCTCAGCATCATCTCCTGCTCCACGTCTTTTGGGGGTTTTTTTTGCGGAGATGAGAATTTAATGATGTTTGTGTCAGTTATTAGTTACAGCAGATGTGACGGAGGCTAGTGGCACTGACTTATAAATGCTAAAATACTGGCAAATTCTCTCTTGACCAGAGGATCTATTTCAGTTTTGTTCCAGAAATGATACTTGAGTGAAATAAAGGCTGAAGCAAAGACAAAAAGTGACCGCTGCAAATGTCTCTCTCCATCTTTGCGGTGTCTGTCTCCCTGGCAACAGATCTGCTCTTCTCTGATTGGTTGTTGCCCTAATTAGTTGCCCTGTGCGTCATCACCTTTAGCCGAGCTTCCACGACTCTTTCCCATAACTTCATGCTGTGGCTGGTCAACTTTATGCCTCTATAGTTACTGCAGCACTGATCACCCCCCCTTGTTCTTGAATACTGGTACCAGTATACTCCTGCTCCACTCCTCAGGCATCCTCTCACTTCCCAAGAGCTTGTTAAACAAGCAATCTAGTCAAAGTCAGCTGCCATCTCTCCAGCTCATTCATAAATCAACTAAATCCAGGAACACACTGGAAATTAGTGTTCAAAAGGTACTGCACCAGTATGGATATTAAAACAAAACACAGTGTCAGATTTCAGTCAGATTGACTGATATGCATGTTACCACAAGCGTATTATATACACCTGGGTAGAACCTCACCAGGGTACGATCCAGATACAAGACACGTGAAATGGCCAGGTGTAGGGTTTAAAACTATTTTTCCACAGAGGAACCCATGATAAGAATTTCAGCGAGTGTACAGTACCGGCAGGGACGGGACGTCCGTGTCCACGAGTTCGTCGGTCTCCACCATGTGCTCGCTCTCGGGGGACGAAGTCTCGGCTGGGATCACTACCACCGGACTGATGTGCTCCGACAGAGCTGAAGCACGCAGGAAGTTTGGTGGATTCTGCAGAGAATCACAGACCCAAAAAAAAGTGAGTGAGTCACTGGTTGGAACTCAAAGTCAGCACCATGAGGGGGAAACTGGACTGCTGCTGTGTCTCAGGATCACGCAATACCCTTCTACTGGGTTTCAAGAACGGCAAACATGGCCTTACCTCAGGAAGCTGTGGGATCTGTATCAGCCTTTTAAAATACTGCAGGTTACTGGAACGGTAGAACAGACTCTTCAGCCTGAAGAGACAAGTGAGCATGGGGGAGTTTAAAAAAAAATAAAAAAAATCGAGTTGTGAGCCAAAGGAGCGCAGCGTTGTTCTGAATGAGAGGGACTCACTTTTTAAACTGCTCATGAAAACGATCTCTGTGCCCCTGCAGCGTCTCTGCTGGAAGACCTGAACAGGAAGAAAGAATACAACTGATAAATACCGAGAAAGCGCTTACGAGTCAGGAGAGACTGAACATGGAAAGGCTCTTTCTAAGAACACCTCACCAAGCTGATGAGAAACATTCAGTTTAATTTCACAGGAACGGAACGAGGAAAAATAGCTTAACGTAACCGTGGTTAAGGTTAGTTTTCTATGTACACACGGTATTAACTAGCAGGATCACGTTCAGTTAAAAGTATGATCTAATAAGGGTGAATAAGTGTGAGCAGTAAGAGCGCTCACTCACAAGAATGCAGTTTGAAGAGCAGTTTGACTGTGTAGTCATACAGATGACTGCTGTCCAGAATGACTTGGATCAGAGGAGCCAGGCGACACTGACCCGCTGCCGTCACCGACACCGACCGGGACATGTCCAAAGAGCTGAACACTGAGGGGACACACACAAATGCTTGCAAAGGAAATGAGGCGCAATTCACATATCATGGCGATATTTTATACACACACACACACACACACACACACACACACACACACACACACACCTCTGTATTCTCCAATCTTATAAAATGTTACAGGAGAAGACTCCGTGCTGTTTTACTCTCCAAGGAAGGTTGTACAAAAAGTATTAAATGCAGGGGTGCCAATAATAATGGTGCATGTGTTTTTGTTGAAAATATTTCTTGATGAGGGATTTGGTTATTTAATTGAAATTTAATTCAATTAAAGATTGCATTTTTCTCATTTTTTCAGCGAGAGATAAAGTGACTTCACTAAAACGTGATTTTTTTTTTCCCTAACCCTTTTTACTAATCTGTACAAGGGGTGCCAATAATTGTGGAGAGCATGGTTATATTATTTCAGCTATCAACCTTTGTGCGTTTTATGTGCATCACTGCGCCGTTCTCCAACCACCCCTATGAGTTTACATTCCTCTATTCATGTTCATCACCATCTCTCTCTTTTTAGGATCTGTATCTTTCCCTTTCATCTTCCTCCTTTTCCTCCCTCCCTCCCTCCCTGATGCAGTCCCACGAGACTCCATTTGCTCATTGTGCAGAGGTGTGGCTTCCTGTCCCTGGGAGTAGGGACACACACACACACACACACACACACACCCACCCCCCTCTGAATCTGGCCCAAACTTATCCAACGCTCTCTTCGTACAGTTCACACAATCAGCAGTGAAGCTCTTTTAAAAGCAAACACTACGACACGCACAGATGAGCTTTACACAGTTGATCTTGGCGCTCTGCTGTGCGTCACAGAGACTAAACCCTGTAACTCACCAGCAAGAAACAGATTCAGCTCACACTCCAGGTAGTCAAACATCTCCACAGTCAACTGGAAGCTAAAATTCGTAAAGAGAGGAGAGGAGGGGACATTTCAAAAGGATTATTATAATCTGACCCTCATCAACAGAGAAGTTCAGTT
The DNA here is from genome assembly GCA_026153275.1 of Sciades herzbergii. Taxonomy (NCBI): domain Eukaryota; kingdom Metazoa; phylum Chordata; class Actinopteri; order Siluriformes; family Ariidae; genus Sciades; species Sciades herzbergii. The sequence continues at coordinate 814,455 of JAPFFA010000009.1, read as the reverse complement.
TTATACAATGCTGAGCTTTTCAATTTCCATATTCAAGCACTAACAAGTCGACAAAGAGGCTACAGGATTATTTTTAAAAAAGCAGCACTGGTCACACGTGCAGCATAAAAAACAGAACTTACAAGTTATTGACATCATTTTCGCCTGCTTCTTCAAGCTGTCTGTTCGACATCTGAAGGTTGCCAGGGAAACGAGGGTTCTAGAGTAGTACGTGGGAATACGTGGTGACGTCAGGTTTTTGAGGGTACACGGGGGCGAAAAACAAAAAACAAACCATTAGTCCATTAATTATACAGCATCACCTAGCAGAGCCACAGAAACTTTATTTTCAGTTTGAACTGTTAATTAAAAAAAAAAAAAACCTGTGAGCTCCTGCTCACTTGCGTGCAAGCAATCGAAGGAATAGGACGCTTATTATGAATGTTGACTTCAACAAATAATTAACCCTGAAACAATTAAAGAGCCGTGTCTCTCCCCAGGGATTTCAAACAGCATCCTGCTAAACGGTCATTCTGAAATAGCGTCAAAATCCACCCTGGATGCTTCGTAAATACATTCAGTCGGTAAACAGGAAGTTGATGTGGGACAGACCTGAAAACGGTACACACAGTATAGAATCCCAAGCTGAAGCTCGGTACCAAGTAGCTATGATTTGTGGCTGCTGAGAAAAAGGGTGTTTCAGACAGACGGATATACGGATGGACGTACAGACAGAGGTAAACCAGTATACCCACCTCCTTCAGAGCGGGATATATAAAAAAAGTGATGAACAAAAACCACTCACTTTGATGTGAAACTCCATTTTGGTGATGAGTAGTCGGAGGTAGATGCTACAAAGCTTCCCATAGCCCTCACTCAGGTGGCTCTGTGCCATGCAGAGAACAGAGAGAAGATAGATATTATTTTTCCAATCCAGCTTCCTCATACCCTTCTGGTTGGGCTAGGATAAAGAATGCAGTTCACAGGAAACATTATTCCTGACTCAATACATTAACCACTTCATCAGCAAGTGCCCGCAGGGAGCCGACTAGAAGTGCCCCTGAGCAAAAATGTGTGTGAAGCATGTTCCTTCCATCCTATCCTTCCTGTAGGCTTGCTGAGCAAAGCTGGCGCTCACGAGTCCCAATGGTAAAAAGAGAAAGCCGAACTGCACACAACAGGCTGGGCAACACTAGATCAGTTTTTTTTATTAGGGATGATCACGGCTCTCGGTAAGAAGAGGATCATGCAAGACTTAAAATGAAATGGAGGATCCCGAGCAGTGCAACACAAAACGGTTCACCATATCGTATGTAGCTCGTAAGTTCAAATACTGATACGTTGCCACAGCCATCCGTGGCCAGGAGCTCGAGAGCGCAAACCTGTCCGTGCTCTCTGTTCGGGAACAGTGGCTTATTTATCAGAGAAGTAACCAATCCTTTGTGAGCTTGTGCATACTGAAGTGGGCAGATAGCACTTTCCTCTGAGTGCGTTACCCCTGAGCAGCGAGTCGAAAAGACGCCGTCGGCTGGCTTGAAGGAAGCGCGTGAAGCCTCCACCCTGCCTGTCGGTAGCCGTAATGTGACGGGAGAGAGAGCTGACTTGTGGGTGGGAACTGGTCATGACTAAAATTAGGGAGAAAATTTTTAATTCATTTAATGAAAAAAAATTAAATAGAAATTAATGTCTTTGTTTGCTAATTAAAACTTGTGTGTTCTCGGCTGAGGAGAGGAAAGCCGACACACATTCACACTGCTTAGTCACGGAGCCATCAGCTATCAAGCGATCCACTAACAGGGAATGCTACGGCACGCGGGCGCGCACACTAATCAGCAAAAGTCAAGCTTATAAAACTTAAGTGTAATGCAAGTTCCAGATGTTTGCACAATCTCATCACGTCCAATACAATCGAGAATGACGAAGAAAATCAGACTGTGGTTACGCCCTTACCCACATCCTGCTCATGTCGCTGAGGTCTCCCTTGTTCCGCAGCGAGTCTTTAATGACCTGACAAGGCAAAAATAAATAAATAAAGGGTTAGACAAACCCCACCACAGCCCCTCTGAAATGGCACACTTGCAGTCCTCGTGTATCCGTGAGGCCCCACAGGGCTGCTGGGTGTCCCAGTTTGAGTCTTTACTGGGCCCTTTGGAGAAGCGTTTATGTGGACCAGAGCCCTTTGCAACTGATTGGTTCGGACTAAAATCACACAAAAGATGGTTTTGTTGAGTGCAGAGGAACAATATTGCTGGAAATCAAGATGAAAGAATGACTCTTAGGCGGTGGTGTAGTGGTTAGCGCTGTCGCCTCCCAGCAAGAAGGTCCGGGTTCGAGCCCCGTGGCCGGCGAGGGCCTTTCTGTGTGGAGTTTGCATGTTCTCCCCGTGTC
>JAPFFA010000009.1:215980-227645 GCA_026153275.1 Sciades herzbergii | reverse complement strand
TGATACGGCTTCTCTCCTGTGTGAATGCGCTGGTGTTTTTGGAGATTACTCTGATGAGTAAAACTCTTCCCACACTGCGAGCAGTGATACGGCTTCTCTCCTGTGTGAACGCGCTGGTGTTGTTGGAAATTACTCTGATGAGTAAAACTCTTCCCACACTGCGAGCAGTGATACGGCTTTCCTTCTGTGTGAATACGCTGGTGTCGTTGGAAATTACTCTGCTGAGTAAAACTCTTTCCACACTGTGAGCAGTGATACGGCTTCTCTCCTGTGTGAATACGCTGGTGTTGTTGGAGATTACTCTGCTGAGTAAAACTCTTCCCACACTGCGAGCAGTGATACGGCTTCTCTCCTGTGTGAATGCGCTGGTGTGTTTGGAGATCTGTCTGATGAGTAAAACTTTTCCCACACTGTGAGCAGTGATACAGCTTCTCTCCTGTGTGAATGCGCTGGTGTCGTTGGAGAGTACTCTGCTGAGTAAAACTCTTCCCACACTGTGAGCAGTGATACGGCTTCTCTCCTGTGTGAATGTGCTGGTGTGTTTGGAGATCTGTTTGATGAGTAAAGCTCTTCCCACACTGTGAGCAGTGATATGGCTTCTCTCCTGTGTGAATACACTGGTGTCGTTGGAGATTACTCTGCTGAGTAAAACTCTTTCCACACTGTGAGCAGTGATATGGCTTCTCTCCTGTATGAATGCGCCGGTGTTGTTGGAGATTATTCCGATGAGTAAAACTCTTCCCACACTGTGAGCAGTGATACGGCTTCTCTCCTGTGTGAATGCGCTGGTGTATTTGGAGAGTACTCTGATGAGTAAAACTCTTTCCACACTGTGAGCAGTGATACGGCTTCTCTCCTGTGTGAATGCGCTGGTGCTGTTGGAGATTATTCCGATGAGTAAAACTCTTCCCACACTGCGAGCAGTGATACGGCTTCTCTCCTGCGTGAATGCGCTGGTGTTGTTGGAGAGTACACGGACGAGTAAAACTCTTTCCTCACTGTGAGCAGTGATACGGCTTCTCTCCTGTAAGAATGTGCTGGTGTTTTTGGAGATGACTCTGCTGAGTAAAACTCTTTCCACACTGTGAGCAGTGATGCAGCTTCTCTCCTGTTTGACTGCACTGGTGCATCTTGAGTGCATTCTGATGACCAAAACTCTTTCCACAGTATGAGCAGTGGTAAATTTCCTTCTTTATATCATTATGAGAAGTGTCAGAACTGAGAGGATAAGATGATGTTGGGTGGCTACTTGAGTCTTCAGAGGAGATCTGAAGCTCATATTTAATCTCTCCTGATTCCCGCAGTCTCACATACTCTTCATAGTGGCATCTCTGGATGTGTTTGTCAAGGTAAATTTGAGATGCGTAGGAACAAGGACATGTGGAGCAGGAAAAGACTTGCAGCAGAGTGTTCTTTATTTCTGGAGAAGTGAAAGGACAAAAATAGCTGAAATTGAACATGAAATGCAACAAGATTATAAAATGTAACATCACTAACCCAATGTAAGGGAGCACTTTTACGGAACCTCAAACATTCAAGATTCTACATGAATGAAGACTGAGACCAAAAAAAAAAAAGGAGAAAAAGTTTGAGGACTAAGATATAGCAGCCTCTAACTAGGAATACTGATACTGTAGATTCAATAAGGTGCTGGAACAGCAGCTATGCATAGCATTGGCCATAGCCCCGTGGGTCTGAGCGACCAAGGGGGAGTTGTTGGTTTCTGTTTGATCTAATGTTAAGTCTAGGTAATGGCGAGCCTAGCCTTTTTCAAGGTTCTGAAAGATCTAAAAATGGGCCTTATTTATCAAGCTGGATATGGACAGATTTATTTGCAAATGGTTTCTAGTAGCATTTACACAAGCAAGTCTGTATTTTTCATATGGATTTTATACATGGATTAGGTTGTGAAGTTTAAAACACTTCTTAACTTCAATTACACATGAACTTAATGAAATTAAATTTTGTGAAACCTAATTGATTCATAAAGATAACTGATGAAAGAAAGTAAGCCAACATCCAGAAATTACGACAGAAGAGTCATTATTAAAATAAATAAATGTAGGCATATAAAAAAAAGGGACACATTGCAACAGTTCAGATAGCATTTAAGTAGTTCTGCAGCAGTAGAGGAATTTCCTGACTGCAGTATTTGAAGAGTGCCACGGTGTGGTTTGTAGTCATGGCTTGGCTTCGCGAACGAAGATTTATGATAAGGGCTGTCCATGTCTCCTACAGGCACGCTTGTGGCTAAAGAGTCCTACGCGAGATAAACAGGCACGACTACACAGGTTGCAGGGTAGGGGCTGGTCAGGAATGGGAGCTGTGGATTACCTGGCTTTCCTCCTTGCTCACTTGTCCTCAAGGCTGGCACGACAGGTGTTCTGAAAGGATGCAACTGAGTTGTGCATAGTACTTCTCCAGCAGTCTCGGTCAGCAGCTAGAGAGGACCAGTGAGTGGGGCTGATGTTGCAGTCCTGGAGGGAATCCTTAAGTCTTAGGAGCCCCTAAGAAGTGGTTCAATGTTTCTGTGACCTGATGATTGCTCACCATAAAGGACAATCTTGGGCAGGCTGGACTTCAGCCTGGACTTCAGAAGCATGGATTCAATGCTGGTGAGACCTGCCTCCTGAAGGACTTCAAATGTTGGTGATGAAGTCACTCCAGCGGATGTTAAGGATGGAACGGAGGCAGTGCTGGTGAAAGCACTCGAGGAGATGTACATGTCGCCGGTAAGTGACCCACGACTCCGAGCCATACAGCAGTGTAGTCAGCATGGCAGCACAGTAGACACTAACTTTGGTGTTCCTCTTCAGGTCCTTGTTGTTCCAGACTGGTTTGTAGAGCCAGTCGAAGGCGCTGTTCGCTTTTGCCAGTCTATTGCCAATTTCTTTGTCAATCTTTGCGTCCGCAGAGATCGTGCACCCAAGGTAAGAGAACTGCTGAACAGCTTTCAGCTCAGACTGGTTGATGGTAAAGTGGGGTGATTGGTACTGTTGATTTGATGCAGGCTGATGGAGAACTTTGGTCTTTTTTAAACTGACTTCTAAGCTGAAGAGTTGGGTAGCTTCTGCAAAACAGGTCACCAAGTGTTCCATGGCTGACTCGATATGGGCAACAAAAGCATCATCATCATCAGTGAACAAAAGTTCCCAAATTTGCTGCTCCATCGTCTTGAGCCTGTAGGCACCTCAGATTAAACACACTGCCATCAGTGCGGTAACAGATGCTGTCGTCAGTGCCCAAATCATCCATGGCGTGGCGCAATATCATGCTGAATAAGATGAACAGTGTTGGCATGAGTACACAGCCTTGCTTTATGCTGTTCAGGATGGCAAAAGGTTCAAAAAGCTCGTTGTTCAGTCTGACGTGCCCTTGCTGGTTCTCATGAAGCTGGATAACCATGTTCAGGAACTTGGGCTGGACAGCCAAGCTGTTCCAAGATCTGCCAAAGTCCTTGTTTGTTCACGGTGTCGAATGCTTTGGTCACGTCTATGAAGATCATGTACAACAAGATCATCTTGTTTTGTTCACGACATTTCTCTTGGAGCTGCCTGAGGACAAACACCATGTTAGTTGTGCATCTGCTCATTCTGAAGCCACACTGGCTTTCTGGAAGGAGTTCTTCTGCAACAGAGGATACCAGTCTGTTGAGGAGGATTTTCGCAAGGATTTTACCTGCGATGGCGAGCAAGGTTATTCCCCTGTAGTTGGAGCAGTCAGATTTCACTCCCTTGCTCTTGCACAGGGTAATGAAGACTGCATCACGGAGATCATTGGGGATTTCTCCTCCTTCCCAGCAACAGGTAAGGAATTCATGAAATTTGGGATGAAGAGCTGGACCACCATGCTCTCAGATCTCTGGTGGGATGCCGTCAATTCCAGCTGCCTTCCCAGTTTTCATCTGTTTGATGGCTTTGATGGTTTCTTCCAGGGTGGGAGCAACATCAAGTTCTGCCTTGATTGGCTGCTGAGGTATACGCTCCAATGCCGAAACCTGGACATTACGGTTGATGCTGAAGAGGGTTTTGAAGTGCTTAGACCAGTGGCTCAAAATGGAGGCTTTATCAGTGAGGAGCTCACTGCCATCCATGCTGCACAGTGGGCTTTGAACTTGGAAACTTGGGCTATATACTGCCTTCAGGGCATCGTAGAAACCCTTGTAGTCTCCTCTGTCAGCGCACAGCTGAGTCCTCTCGGCAAGGCTGGACCACCACGGATTCTGGATCTCTTGAAGCTTGCGCTGGAGATTGCTACAGGCAAGACAGAAGTCTGTTTTCTTCTTGGGACAGTCTGGCTGAGCAAGGTAGGATTGATGGGCTGAATGCTTTTTTTGACAGTAGCTCTTGGACTGCTTGGTTGTTTTCATCAAACCAGTCCTGGTTTTTCCTGGAGGTATATCCCAGAACTTCTCTGGAAGCTTGCTCTTGGACTGCTTGGTTGTTTTCATCAAACCAGTCCTGGTTTTTCTTGGAGGTATATCCCAGAACTTCTCTGGAAGCTTGCAGAATAGAGTGCTTTAGATGTTCCTAGCATCCTTCTGGGGAAGTGTCAAGGGAGTCATTCTCACCTTCAAGCTTGGTTTGCAAACTTGACTGGAAGTCAGCTTTCACCTCAGCTGACTGGAGACTGGTGACCTTGATCTTCCTAGTGGGCATGCCACTTCTCTTCAGTTTAGACTTGAATTTGAGGTTCAGTTTGCAGCAGATGAGGCAATGGTCTGTCTGGCATTCAGCGCTAGGCATCACTCTGGTTTGCAAGACATCTTGGAGGTCGCATTGGCGCACTAGAACACAGTCAATGAGGTGTCAATGTTTTGAACGAGGATGCATCCAGGTTGTTTTGAGCCTGTCCTTCTGCTGGAAGATGGTGTTTGTGATGACAAGCTGCTGTTCTGCGCAGAATTCCACGAGCAAACGCCCATTGTCATTGCAGTTGCCAATGCCGTGCTTGCCGAGAATTCCTTTCCAGGTTACCAAGTCACAGCCGACCTTGGCGTTGAAGTCACCAAGGATGATGACTATCATTTGCAGGGACTTGCTGTAGAACACTACGCAAATCAGCATAAAATTTGTCTTTGTCTGCTGGGTCTGCTTGAGGAGTTGGGACGTATACGCTGATAAGTGTGATGCTGTGCTTGTGTTGAAGCGGAAGTCACAGGAAGATGACGCAGTCTGAATGCCCTCTGGGTAGACCTGCGAGTTTTGAAGTGAAGGCATCTTTGATTGCGATTCCTATGCCGGACAGGTGTCTTTCTGCTTCAGCTTGCCCTGACCAATAGATGATGTATCCAGCACCATGTTCTTTCAGACTACCCTCTCCGGTGAAGCAGACTTCGCTGACCACAGTGATGCCAATGTCCAGCCTTTGGAGCTCATGAACTACTAGAGCAGAATGATGTTCTGGGCGACTGCTGTCAGCTGTGTCTTACATGGTTCTGATGTTCCAGCATACAAGCTTGAGTCATTTTTCACTACTTGAGGCGAGTGAGAAGCACCTTATCTCACTTTTGCTGTTGCGGCCACGTTGAAAATGCCAGTTGACCGGAGCAATTCATCGCGCATCTTCCGGAAGGAACGGTGGAGTGGGTCCAGTGTCATCGCCCGGTGTTGCTGGGTCAAGCCATCAAGTTGGCGGAAGACCATCTGGCAGTGGTTCCAGTGGCAGGTGGATGGGTCGCCTTTATTTTTTCTCTCTCCTTCTCCCCCACCCTCCTCTTCCCATCCCCCCACCGTGGAGACGGGGGCCAGCTCCCCCCAGCTGGCCCACTGCACTCGTGGTGTCCTCCCATGTTTTCCTTCCATGTCTGTGTCTTCTCCCCCACAGGTGATTGAAGCCCATAACACTGGTGCAGAGGGAAAGTCTGGGCCAGTATGCTGGCACTGCAGGGAGCTGGGACATCTCCAGAGTCAGTGCTCTGCAATGGAGGTGGGAGCTGTGGTCCAGATCCCCGATGCACCAGACACCACTCCTGATCAGGCTGGAGCACATCATAAGTGTCCAAGGGGATATATATCATGCGTTCGTGGATTCCAGCTGTAAGCAGACCTCAATCCACCAAAGCCTGGTGCAAGGTGACGCATTGAGGACAGCACAAGCAGTGAAGGTTCTGTTTGTGCACAGGGATGTTCACAATTATCCTCTAGTGCCGGTACATATTCTATTTCGGGGACAAAAGCATAGAATAAAGACAGCGGTTCATCCTTATCTCACCCACCCACTGATTTTGGGAACTGATTGGCCGGGATTTAGAAACTTGCTGGAACACATAGTAGAGGATGGGTCCTGCAATTATGTCACGGTGTGGCATTGACTGGGGAAGCTGTCACAGAGCCATCTATATCAGCACCACGTTGGGGCGATGCAAGGAGTGAGGAGCAGCTCGCCCCTCCTCTCTCTCTGGGATTCCCTTGAAGATTTCCCGTTAGAACAGTCACGAGACAAGATTCTGCATCATGTGACCAAGTGAGCGCAATTGATGATCAAACTCTCCAGCCAAATGTGACACCCTCCTTCCAGTATTTCACTATTATTAAGGATAGGCTGTAACAAGTGATGCAGGACACTCAAACCGTTGAAGCGACAACACAGCTGTTAATCCCTAAGAGCCATAGGCAACTCGTGTTCCATGTGTCTCACTTTAATCCCATGGCCGGACACCTAGGATTGGATAAAACAGTAGCCCAAATAATGGCCCGGTTCTACTGGCCAGGGAGTTGAGGGGACGTTCTTTGGTGGTGTGCGGCATGGCACAAATGCTAATTAGTAAAGTCCGCGGCCATTCCAAAAGCGCCTTTGCGCCTGCTCCCTCTAATCAAGACCCCCTCTGAGAGAATTGGTGTGGATCTCTTCGGGCCATTCGATCAGTCAGCACGAGGATATTGCTTTATTTTAGTTCTGGTGGACTATGCAACACGATATCTGGAAGCAGTGTCTCTCCGCAATACCTCCACACGCAGTGTTGCAGAAGTGCTCTCCTGGGTTGGGATTCCAAAAGAAATCCTGACGGACCAAGGCACTACATTTATGTCACGCACAATTCACGAGCTGCACGAGTTACCAGGAATTAAATCTATCTTTGCCAGCACCTATCACCCACAAACAGACAGTTTAGAAGAATGATTTAAATCAACCCCTTAAAAATCTAATTCAGAAGTTTGTAAGCAGAGATGCACGTAATTGGGATAAATGGATCGAGCTCCTGTTATTCACAGTGCGAGAAGTCCCACAAGCCTCCATGGGGTATTCACCATTCGAATTATTATATGGGCAAAAGCCGCACAACATTTTGAACGTGCTGCAGGAAAATTGGGGCCTTCAACTAGTAAGAATGAAATTTAATATGTTCTTGCCCTGCACGCAAAGCTCCACACCCTCACGCACTTAACCCAGAAGAATTTATGACAGGCACACGAACGTCAAGCCTGGCTGTATGACGGGGCGTGTGCCTTAAGGAGTTCACTCCAGGAGACAAAGGACTCGTGTTATTGTCCACGTCGAGCTCCAAATTAGTCACCAAGTGGCAAGGGCCCTTCGAGGTCACACGGTGAATCAGGGACATCAACTATGAGGTGAAGCAAATGAATAGGGGAGGGGCTCTGCAAATATACCACCTCAACCTGTTAATACATTGGAAAGAGGGGGTCCCTGTGGTGTTGGCATCGGTAGTTCGGAAGAAGGCAGGGCTGGGGCTGGAGGCTAAAACAACCAAACCAACCCGGTCCCTTGTGGAGACCACCTTTCACTGGTCCAACTCACAGAGGTTGGAAAGTTGCAAAAAGAGTTTTCTGATGGGTTCTCACCCCTTCCCAGCCACACCCACCTCATAGAACATCACATTGAGATGCCCCTGGGGGTGGTGGTGCATAGCCGCCCTCACCACTTCCTTGAACATGCACAAAAAAAAAAAAAAGTTCAGGATGAACTCAAGGTCATGCTCGACATGGGCATAATCAAGGAGTCACACAATGACTGGCGCAACCCGATGGTCCTGGTACCCAAGATTGACAGGTTGGTCTGATTCTGTGTAGACTATCAAAAGGTCAATGCGGTGTCCGAATCTGACACATACCCAATGCCATGCATTGAGGAGCTGCTTGATCATTTAGGTGCTGCTCGCTTTTATTCAACATTTGATCTAATGAAGGGATATTGGCAGATCCCCTTGACTCCTCTATCCCGAGAGAAAACGGCCTTTACCACACCGCTTGGATTACACCAGTTCGTCATGCTTCATTTTGGGTTATTTGGGGCTCCCGCTACGTTCCAGCGGCTCATGGACAAGATCCTCTGTCTCCACGCCACGCATGTGGTAGCGCACCCCAATAACAACATTATTATATACAGCAAACGATTTGCCATGGCACCTTGAACACCTTAGGGCCATGCTAGAGTTGCTGGGGCATGTGGGGCTCACAGCTAACCTGAAAACATGTGCAATTGGGCAGGTGGAAGTAGGATATCTGGATTTCCACTTGGATCATGGGCAGGTGCATCCCCAAACGACAAGACTGCAGCGATTGCGGCCTGCCCGAGGCCTAAGACCAAAAAGCAGTTGAGGCAGTTCCTGGGCCTGGCTGGCTACTATCGTATGTTCATACCCAATTATTCGAACGTCACCAGCCCGCTGACTGATCTCACTAAAAAGGGAGCACCAGATCCGGTCCAGTGGATGGAACAGTGCCAACAGGCTTTCACCAAGGTAAAAGCTGCACTGTGTGGGGGCCACTTTGACACTCCCTTGACTTCTCTCTCTCTCTCTCTTTTATTTTGCAGATGGATGCATTAGACAGAGGGCTGGGGGCCATTTTGTCCTAGGAGGTGGAGGGCAAGGAACATCCCGTGCTGTACATCAGGTGCAAGCTCTCAATGCAGGAAAGTAAGTACAGCACCACAGAAAAGGAGTGCATGGCCATCAAGTGGGCAGTCTTCACCGTCTGATACTATCTGCTGGGGCACACTTTCACCCTCTGTTCGGACCACGTGCCCCTCCAGTGGCTCCACTGCATGAAGGATTCCAATGCATGGATCACCTGGAGGTATCTCGCCCTCCAGCCATTTAAATTCGAGGTGGTCCACAGGCTGGGGGGTTGGGAGTCCGCTGCAGGCCAAACAGCTCCCTGGCCTGAGTTGAGTGGTGGGGGTATGTGGCAGCAGGACTGTGGCCTAGCATCAGTTTGTGAATGGAGGGCAGGGCTAGGTAAGGAGAGTGGCAGTCAATGCACCCGTCAATTAATGTTGTGTGTGTTTGTTGCAATGATGGTGGAAATTAGAAAAGGAGGTAGAGAGCGAAGAGAAGGGAGCTCTCCTGACCAGAATGTGTGTGTCTGTGTGTGAGCAGCGAGTGAGTGAGTGAATGAAGCTGAAAAGCAATGAAAATAGCAAAAATACAAGTGTGTGAACATCAGCTTCCACCTGCCGTACTCCACCCACATCAGGGACATATTACAGTATTCTAATGTGTGTGTGGCAGCGGGGGCATAGCCAAGTAACAGTCTGTGAATGGAGAGCGGGGTCAGGGAAGGTAAGTGGCTAAGTCATTCCACCTGCTGTCGATTAATGTGCGTGCTTTTGTTACAGGAAAGGAGCATAAAAGGAGAGAGAGCACAGAAAAGGAGCCCAATCTCCCCGACCACAATGCATGTATGAGTGAAAGAAGGAAAGCTGAAAAGCAAAATAAAGTGTTGTATGCAACCATCAGCTCTCGCCTGCCATGCTTCTGTGCTCCACCCACATCGGGGAACGTGTTACAGTGGGGCTGAAACCCGGGATGCACAGAAGGGAACCACCCCATGGAGTCTTCGCCATTCGAAGAGCTCATCCTTGCCCTCGCCACTGCCCAGCAAAACCAGCATCAAGCGCTGATCACCCTCCGAAAGGAGCAGGAGCAACGCTTCGAAGCCCAGCAGGAAGATTGCCAGGTGTTCCAGCACCTGCTCGCGTCAGCACTCACGAAGATGGGACCTCAGGACAATCCAGAAGTGTTCCTCACTCTCTTCGAGCAAGCACCCAAGGCGTGGGGGTGGCCGCTGGAGCAGCACGTGGCACGCCTCCTCCCGCTCCTGACTAGCGAGGCGCAGCTCACATCGCAGCAGCTCCCTGCTGACAGCTGGCTGGTCTACGCTGACCTAAGGAAAGTCATCCTGCAGCGGCTCTGCCACTCCCCAGAGCAACATCGCCAGCGCTTCCGGACGCTGGCATTAGAGGAGGTCGGCCGGCTGTTTGCATTCGGCCAGCAACTCCGGGACGCCTGCCGGTGGTGGCTGAAGGCGGAAGACCGTGACGCCGATGAGATCATCGATCTGGTGGCACTGGAGCAGTTTGTCTCTCGACTTCCGGAAGGAATGGCAGAATGGGTCCAGTGTCATCACCCAACGTCGCTGGAATGAGCCATCAAGCTGGCGGAGGACCATCTGGAGGCGGCACCCAATGGCAGGCAGACGAGGTGGCTCCCCTCGCTTCTCTTCTCCCTCTCTCTTTTCTCCCCGTCTCGTTCCCCTGCCACGGAGGCGGCGGCTGGCTCCTCCCCAGCCGGCCTATTGTACCCGTGTCCTCCCCTCTCCCGTGTCTGTGTTGTCTCCCCCTCAGGTGAGTGACACCCATAAACACCAGTGCAGAAGGAAAGCCTAGGCCGGTGTGCTGGCGTGGCGGGGAATCAGAGCATCTCCAGGGTCAGAGCTCTGCAAGGGAGGTGGGTGCTGTAATCCGGATCCCCGATGTGCCAGAAACTGGCCCCAATCGGGCCGGAACATACCGCATACCGGTGAGTATTCAAGGGGCTACATATCACCCTTTTGGTGGATTCCGGATGTAATCAGACCTCAATTCACCAATGCTTGGTGCAAGGTGAGGCATTGGGGGGAGCACAAGCGGTGAAAGTGTTGTGTGCGCACAGGAATGTTCACCATTACACTCTAGTGTCTGTCCAAATTCTATTCCGGAGCCAAATGCGTAGAATAAAGGTGGCGGTTAATCCCCGTCTCACCCACTCGTTGATGTTGGGTATTGATTGGCCGGGATTTAAAAAACTAATGGAATATTCAACACGTAGTGGGTCCTGCACTAATAGGTCACAGGAAGATCCCGGTGTGGCATTGACTGGAGAAGCTGATCACAGAGCCGTCTACGTCAACACCGCGTCAGAGTGAGGAGCAGCCTGCTCCTCCTCCCTTTCTCGGGAATTCCCTTGGGGATTTCCCGTTAGAGCAGTCACGAGACGAGACTCTACGGCATGCGTTTGACCAAGTGAGAGTAATCGATGGTCAAACTCTTCAGCCAAGCGCGGCACCGACCTTCCCCTGTTATGCCATTATTAAAGATACATTGTACCGAGTGATGCAGGACACTCAAACTAATGAATGAATAACCCAGTTGTTGATCCCAAAGAGCCGTAGGGAACTCGTATTCCATGCGGCTCAATTTAACCCCATGGCTAGACACTTGGGGCAAGATAAACCACTAGCCCAAATAATGGCCCGGTTCTATTGGCCAGGGATTCGCAGGGATGTCCGTCTGTGGTGTACGGCATGCCATGGATGCCAATTAGTAAATAAGGTAAGATAAGTCTTGTCATTGTCACTTTTCCAAAGGTACAGGGTGACCCAAAAAGATGCGTACCCATGAAAATTTCAATTGTGACTTTGATTAAAAAGCTATTTATTTCAAA
>JAPFFA010000009.1:25431-36366 GCA_026153275.1 Sciades herzbergii | reverse complement strand
GAGTTAGTTGTTTAAATTGCAGGTGGCACGGTGGTGTAGTGGTTAGCACAGTCACCTCACAGCAAGAAGGTCCTGGGTTGTCTTATTGCACTGTGTTTTCAGATGCTGTTTGTTTGCTTGTATGATGTTCATTTGATATTTTATGTTTTGCTTCAGCTATGAGAGACTTCATCCTCCTCTATTTCTGGGACATCTCCACTGTGTCAAGTACTGGCTTTCAGTCTTTGTCCAAAAGGTGAGGTAAAATGTTCCAATTAGATATTTGGCTTTTGATTCCTCTTTTTGTGACCACTTTAATCTCTCAATCTGCAGCCACTTTGGATTCTGACATTTCTCTTTGGTCAACTAGTCCAGTTGTGCATGCCATTTGCCTTGGCAACATCCATGAATCTGGGGGGGGACGGAGCTTCTGAGGGAGCACTGAAGGGACCTGTGTATTTGTTTGGCTGTTGAGTTCAAATATCAACAAACTTTCTCCAGAATCACAGACTCCATCTTTAATTACCAGGTTTATTAGTAGGTGTTAAAGTGGAAAAACTGACAATTTGGAATTAAATAGAACACTGCAGTAGCATTATGACTGGGAAGCTGCAAGATTATTTAAAAAAAAAAAAAAATTAAGATCACTTCTAGCCTCTAAAGTTTACTGAAAGTGTATGAGTGCTATTTTCGCTCGTATGTTTTGGTACCAGAGCCATTTCTGGATTTTTTTTTTTTTAACTATTTTTAGCTTACCATAAAGTGTGGTGTGTGTTTAAAATAAAATTATTTTTGCTTTTTGTCTTCATAGAATTCTATAATTTTTCTCTCTTCTGAAGTTTGAAATAAGCCAATGCTGGGGTGTAACACTTGTCTTCAAAGTTCAATTTATTCCATTGAGTAGTGACTGATGGTTGACTGCCATGTTTGACTTGGCTCTGGAGCTGTGGAAACTAGCAGTGGGCTTAAACAATTCAGAGCAGCCTTCCCCCCCAAACTTTTTTTCCCCTAATACATAATAGATTCACAGGAATCCAGTGCCTTTTACAAATTAAGAGTTTTAATAATGGTTAAATGGCATTGAAGACACAAGCAGGCAGTCTTTTATTTTAAATATCCTAATGCACATTTTAAGCAATGTGCCACATGTGGAGCTGGATACTGTCAGTCTATAGTTATACCTATGTAACTTTTAATTGTACACTATTCATTCAGAGGTCTTCATCATAATATATAGCCACATTGGTGTATCAGCATAACTCCCTCCAAAGACATCTAACTGGTTAGAAATGAGAGAGAGAGAGAGAAGGCCATCTTGAATTAGATCAGAACACTCTTGTCTGACAGACAGAGGGGATTGGGGAAAGGGGAGAAACCACAAGTGTAGTTACCATTAGTTCTTGACCTGTAAGGTGGGAATAAGCAATTTATGGAGAGGTAGAGAGAAATTCACTTGCCAGGGTCCTGCTGAAACAAGGTGCTCCTGGGCTTGGCAATTTATCACCATGCTCCATCAAGTCCCTTTGATCACCAGCACACACATGCACATTTGTACATGTTTTTAAAATTCACTGGACTTTTGTAAAGATGCCAATATATGTAATGAGTTCAGCTCATGGCTTTCATGTTAAATGATCACTTTCAGTGTCAGAGTGTAGGCACTTATGGATGCATGTTCAGGGGAGTGCAGGGAAAACAGACTGGAAACAAAGCCAAAATGCAAAGCTAGAATCAAGGTCATGGGACAGGTGAGGGTCAATTGATTGGTAGAGGGGGTAATGCAGACAAGGGCTAGAGAATAACGAGAAGGATACAAGAGTGAGGGTAGAGAACACAAAGCAGGCACTAGAATAAAGGCTTGGTATGACCGGAATGAGCACTGACATTTTGCATCGAGTGGGAGAGGTGTATATAGCAGGGGCTGATGAAACAGGAACTGAGTGACAGGTGTATTTAATAAACAGGTGATGGAGGGTGCTATGGTTCATGGGTGTTGTAGTTCTGAGCAGCCATATTTGTAGTTGGGTTTGGACTGGTGCTCTCAACAGCATTACTGACAGAACACCAAAAGGAGCTACATTCTTCCTAGGATGCCCCCTCCCTCTGGGTACAGGCTTGTTGGGGTGTTGGCTGTGGAGCTCCTGAGTCAGGTGAGGGTCCAGAATGTCCCTTGCTCCTACCTAGCTTTGCTCTTCAGGTTCATAGCCCTCCCAATCTACCAGGTACTCAAGTTGACCTCTGTGCCTAGAGTCTAGGGTTCCATTTACCTGGTAGACGGGATCCCCTTCTGGACCAGGTGGTCTGAGTTGAACATGCTTGTGGATAGAGGACCTTTCATGGCAGGTTTTAGGCAGGAGACATGATACGTGGGTGACAAGTGACTGTGTGGTGGGAGATCAAGCCTGTAGGAGACTTCGTTGATGTGTTGGAGCACCTTTTGATGTAGTGTGCCTGTAGCTTCCTACAAGTATTGGGTTCCTTGAGGTCCTTAGTTGACACCCATACCTGAGAAGACTCAGTTGCCACTCCTGTGCTTGTTGGCATATTCCTTATGCTTGGCGTTGACAGACTCAATGTGTTGATGTGCAGCCAGTCAGTTTGGGAGGAGGTTCAAGAACCACTCCTTCATTGCCTGTACCCATGCCGGTGAGTTGTCCCATGGAAATGGGGGGGGGGGGTGTTTGGTAGCCAAGCATGCACTGAAAGGGTGCTAGTTGTGTAGCAGTGCTTCAGAGAGTTCTGTGTATACTCTGCTTGGAGGATGAAATGGGCCCAGTCCCCCTGGTTCCACATGCAGAAGCTTCTGAGGAAACCTATCTCCTGGTTGGCACACTTTTTACTTGGCTGTTAGAGTGGGGGTGATATCTGGACATGAGGCTCACTGAAGCACCTAACCACTCCATGAAACTGGCCCATAGATGAGATGAACTGAGGGCCATGGTCACTATGTCCTCAGGGATGCCAAAGTATCTGAATAAATACTGGAACAACAGTTCAGTGGTCTGGAAAGCTGTGGGGATGCTGGGATGAGTCTCAGTGCCTTGGAGAACCTGTCGATGACCAGGATGGTAATGTTATCCTGGGATGGTGGTAGGTTGGTGATCAAGTCGATAGCCAGGTGAGACCAGGGTCTCTGAGGTACAGGGAGAGGGCATAGTTTACCAGCAGGAGGTGTTTGAGGTACCTTGGCTTGTGTGCACTCTGTGCATGAGGAGACAAAATGGATGATCTCAGTCAACATATTCTCCCACCAGTAATTGTTCTGTAACAGTTGGTGAGTATGATGACTGCTTAGGTGACCAGTGGCAGGAGATGCATGTGCCCAAGTAATAAGTTTACCTTGGAGATGGTTGGAGACGTACAGATGGGCAGTTAGCTGGAAGAGTTTGTGGTTGCATTGGACACTGAATAATCTGATGGTTGGTATTTCTACAGTAGAAACACAGGCCCTCTCTCCTCTGCTGATCTCATTTGGAGCATTTCAGGTTAGTTTGTGAAACCTCCATGAGTGTGGGAGCATTGGTGGTTGAAGTGGGTGCAGCCTCCTCCTTGAGTGACCAGACAACTGGATAGTAGATGGTCCAGCCAAATCACAAGATCAGGGCATCTAAGGTGTTTATCATGGTATGCCAGCTCACTCAATACAGCAGGGTGGAGCCCCTGGTGGAAAACAGCTTTTAGAGCTGGCTTGTTCCATCCACTGGCTGCTGCGAGAATATGGAAGTCTAGGGTACATCTAGCAACTCTCCTAGATCCCTGTGTGATGGTCAATAGGCTCTTGCTGACCTCAGTTCCTTCAGGTCCATAATCAAACACATGCTTGAATAGTGCAAGGAAACACTCATGAGGTTGTGCACCCCACCACTCCTCCACACCATGCTGGCCCACTGCATCACCTTGTCAGTCAAGAATGAAAAACCTTGCAATCTTACATTTGTCAGAGATGTGTTGGATCATAAAGAAGTACATGGAGCACTGAAGCAAAAAATCCCTTACAGCTGCATGCATCCCTGACTTATTTCTCCTGGGAAGGAAGCAAAAGCATGAAACTTGGGGTGCGTTAGGGCCTGTGACATCATGGCAGCTAGCTGAGCCATCTTGGCATTGAGATTGGTGAGCATCTGCTGATCCCCCAAGAAGCACCCCTGAGCACTCGGAGCAGTTTGCCTTGCCTCCTCTGCTGCATCATCATGGCAAAGTATCCTGTCAGAGTGCAGACACTTATGGATGTATGTGCAGGGGAGAGCAGGGAAAAACGGAAACAAAGCCAAAATGTGAGACTAGAATCAAGGTCATGGGACAGGCAAGGATTGGTAGACGGGACAATGTGGACAGGGCTAGAGAATAATGAGAAAGATAGATACAAGAGCAAGGGTTGAACACAATGAAGCAGGCAGTAGAACAAAGGCTCAGTATGACAGGAATGAACACCGAACGATACTTTTGCATCAAGTGGGAGAGATGTTTATATAGCGGGGGCTGATGAACCAGGAAATGAGTGACAGGTGTATTTAATAAACAAGTGATGGAGGGCACTGTGGTTCATGGGTGTTGTAGTTCTGAGTGGCCATGTTTGGACTGGCACTCAACAGCATTACTGACAGAGAAATGTCAGGGTATGCTATTAAAACAGACAAAATGGAGTATTGGAAGTGGAGAATCTGTTCCCCAAGCTAAACAAAAATAGAAATACTCAGTTTGGTTTTTTAACATTAGATCTAGAACCTTTGAGATAAAGCTGGGACTGCTGAATATTAGCTCACTTGCATCTAAAGTGCCTATTGTCAATGAAATTATTACTGATTGGGAACTTAATGTATTGTATTTAACAAATATGGACCAAACCAAATGAATATGTAGCATTAAATGAAGGTAATCCTCCAAGATGCAGCTATATACACCAGCCTTGGATAACTGACAGAAGGCATCACAACTATTTATAATGATTTAAGCGCTGCACAAAAATATGGACATAAATTTAATACAATTGAAGTTCTTTATACTAACATGCATTGTGCATGTATCCACAAAGTCTAGCCACTCAGTTCCCCTAATTATTTACAGATCCCTGGGGCCATGCTCTAAATTCCTTTGTGGATTTCATCTTGAACCTGGTTGTTTTCTTTACACAAACCATTAATAGTTAGATATTAATATTCACTTTGATAACCGGGAGGACACTTTGAAAGAAGTGTTTGCCCATTCTATAATCAGTAGGGGTTAATCAGTGTCATAAGTGGTTACACTCTTGAGCAAATACTAACATTTGGATTAAATAGAGAAAATATAGTCACACTTCTACAGTCTGAAGCTACCACAGATCATTCTCATTCAAAATCAAAGTCCCTTCCCACACCATGTGGCGTATAGGGTGGCACTGATCATTTCTGTGTAGTGGGGGGCTAGTCCTCTGGTAACTGCAAGAGTTTGACTCCCCGCTCGCATCTGTATTCAAAATATATCTGAGCAATAATATATGCACCTTGCCATGCTACTGTGTCAAACTCAGACACTCATGAAGGGATGACTTCATGGATTTCCCCCCATGGCAAAATTGAAAATATCAGGCAAAAATTCAGACTATTAATTTAAAGCCAGACAATTTGATAACTACCCTGAAAATAATCAAGCTGTACCAGATCAGTGATTAGAATGTTTTACTCATGTTCGAGAAATTAATTTCACAAAATCTTGTTCATGAGACCTTCCCTACACATTTCTTCAACCAGATAATACCAGAAACAAACTTCTAAAAATTATCAATATTTCCTTTAGCATTGGCAATGTACTTGAATCCTTTAACCAAGCAATTATCAAACCCCTGACCTCAACCCCTGTCAGCTGTCTAACTATAGGCCAATAGCAGATCTCTCCTCTATCCCCAAGATCTAGGAAAGGCTGTGGCACAGTAGTTATGCTCCTACCTACTGTAGGAGCTATCCTATTACTTAGCTATTGAGATATTTAACCAAGGATTGATCTGGTTGATATTACATTTTACTTTGATTTACCATAAGCTAGTGTTGCTTCACAGAATCCATAGGCTGTTCCAGTTTACAGGATAAAATTGTTTTTCTTCTCCAAGTATAAAAGTGAAGTGTCCCTTTACAGCTTCCAAAGGACCAAACAACTTGCAATACACCAAGCATGTTCACACAACAGTAGTCAAAAACCCTTTGCACTCTTTGGGGTCAAAGCACCTTTATACCTGAGCACACAAGACATGTAGCAGTGACACCTAGTGTTCAAACAGTGAATTAAAATTCATCTTAAAATGTTTTACACATGTTTAACAAAGGGTGGCACAATGGTGTAGTGGTTGGCACTGTCACCTCACAGCAAAAAGGTCCTGGGTTCAAGCCCAGCTGCTGATGAGGGCCTTTCTGCATAGGGTTTGCATGCTCTCCCTGTGTCTGTGTGGGTTTCCCCCACAGTCCAAAGGCATGCAGGTTAGGCTAATTGTTGGCTCTATATTGACTGTAGGTGTGAATGTGAATGGTTGTCTCTGTCAGCCCTGCGACGACCTGGTGACTTGTCCAGGGTGTATCCCCATCTCTCACCCATAGTCAGCTGGGATAGGCTCCAGCTTGCCTGCGACTCTATAGGACAGGATAAGCGGCTACAGATGATGGATGGATGTGTTAAATGACATATTTGGTTCCTACACACCTGCCCCAATTGTTAATGGCCAGCAGACATAATTCACACACTTTACCAAAAAGTCAAATAACTTTCTAGCACCCCATGTATACTGTAGATTAACATGTCTACATTTCATGTACCAAACAGAGCTTTGTCACTGATCTTTTAATGTTTTGTCTGTAATTTCATAGACCTCACCAGTCCATGTTTGTCAGGAAAACACCAAAACCTTGCCAAGGGGCCAGGAATCATGAGGAGCTGGAGAATCCATGACTACCACAATATTGCCAGCAGCCAAATTCCTTTTCTTCTGGTTCCAATTTTCTCTCTTGAAGCAAGGGCAAGTATTCCTGCATCCATCTTTTCCAGAAATGGTCTGAGAGGTACTGCACCTACCTCAATCATCTCACATACTGGTCATGAGGGCTGAACACACCAGGTGACCAAGATATCTTCTCCTGAAAGGTAAACTGGTTGGATGTGAGTGGTTCCAGGTCATTGGGATCTTCTGAGACCTTGGTAACTGGTTGGTCATTCAAAATGGCTCCCACTTCACAGAACACTGTCTGTAGTCCATCATTCAATCTTTGCTGATGTAAAATCGAGCTGGGAACTCTTCTCACCAGGCAGATCATCCACTCCCACACACAATCATGGTGTGAACCTGCTGGTGGGTTAAAACTCCAACAGCTTCCAACCTGCGACAGAACATCTTGATTTCTGTCCTGGTTCAAAGCAAGAGCCTCCCTCAGTTCCCTTTCCACCCCACTGAAATTGGTAGCATTGTCTATCTGACCTTAGGTGTGTCACTTGTCCTCTTCTGCTGATAAAATGCCACAAAGCATTTATGCATGTATTGGTTTCCAGCAAAATTGCTACCTCCAGATGAACAGCCCTGCTTGCCATGCAGCTAAATACAGGGGGCTGCAAAAGTAGGTCTACAGTAAGGATTATACACAAACAACAGCAGCAGGAAAACTTCAACTTTCAGCAGGATGGGGGGGCCACCACACTTTGCACTCCGTGTGTATGCTACTTGACAAAGGATTTCCCAACAGGTGGACTGGACATCAGGGAGCCATTGACTGGCCACCACGTTTGCTGGATCTCACTGCTATGGATTCCTTTTTCTGGGGTTGTATAAAAGAGGGTTTTCAGATGCAAGCCAAGTTGTTGATGCCATGATTCAGTTCATATGGGAAGCTTGCCAGGAAATTCATGCTGATAAAGACCTTTTGTGTCAGTGTGCATGGGTGTCCACACTCAACTAGTGGGGTGTGTGAATGCTGGGGGCAAACAGTTTGAACATTTGAGGGATTAATGTTTATACAAAACATAAAATAACATTTTGTGTGAGCGGGGTTTTTTTTTTTTCTTCCCCATTACTGTATACCTACTTTTGCAGCCCCCTGTATAACTCCATAATGCTTGGAGGTTGTTCTACTTTCCTCACTTTAACTGGTCCACAGTAATCTACTCTGGTAAATGGTGGTAGATCAGTTTGGAAGATCAACCATTTTTCACTCTGCAATGACTTTTGTGAAGGAAATTTAGTGAATGAACATTCCTTTTCTGTGTATTGAGCTCAAGTGGCCTAGTGTACTGAAGTTGTTTTCCCCACAAGCTGTAATTGCTTTTCTGTGGCCTTGGTGGTGATAAGCAGGGTGTCTGAGTTTTCCTTAACTATGCATCTGCCTGCACATACCAGAGCACCCCAGGTCCACGCTTTAACAAAGCTTCATAGAAAATCTTGAGCCAATCATATGAAGATGCAAGCAGTAAGCGAATGGTTAAGAGTATAATAGATAACAGCCACTAAGATACAACTCAGTGCGTGCACTCTCGGCATCATCGGAAGTGGTGTCTTCTCTTCTTTTTGTCTTTTTCCTTTTCTATTTTATATGATCTCTAATAAATAACTGAAAAGACAACTGCTAAGCATTCTGAAGTGTTTAGAAGTTTCCATTACAATTTGGCATCCCTGGGTGGGCTCTACACATCGGATCCTCAGACAACAGGACATTCCCAAGGCCACGATGCATAGGTGAGAACGCGGATGAGAGACCAGACCGTCAGGGCTCACCAAACCAGTAAGTGATAACTTTGCATTCTTGTGTAAAGAAATTAATGGAAACAGTATAAGAGATGGACAGAAGTTGTCCTAGTCAAGGAAGACTGATGTGAGAAATGGACAGAAGTTTGTCCAAGCCCAGGAGGACTGCTAAGCTGTGGTACCATCAGTATGTTTGCAGAAATGGATAAACACTATTGAGACAATAAACCATGAGTAGTTTATTGGGTTGTGTAAGAGAAAATCCACCTAAGTGACGACTGGGTAACGGCTCACCTATTTGAGAGAGGGAAGTAAGGGTGCATGTTTCGATTGATTCACGTTCAGCAATTCGTAACTGGGAAAGAATTGAATCTTGCTCCCTTTGTTCTGTGTGAACAACGGGCCTGTTGTAGGAATGGGATAGAGGTTCAATCATGAAGGCGCCAAGACGCACTGATGTGCACGCAAAATATTGATGAATTAACGGAGTACTGTCCTCCAAATTCTGAAATAGATCTTGTACACATTCGTGAGTTGTCTTTGAGGTTGTGTTAAATGATACCTGCTTTTAGCTTAAGGTAAATGTCAGATAAATTGTTTACTAATAATATACCTAGAGGATTATTGCATCACATTTTTGGACATAGTCCAATCTGTTCTACTTGTGAGCCTAATAAAGAAACTCAGCCATTGTTGTCACAACCTATTAATATAAGCGTACAATGGGGAACAGATAAGTTGGGGAAAGAAAAGAAAAAAAAGCAAGTAAGCCTGAGGCTACATGTGCCATAATAAGAATTGGGTGTTCCTATGACAGCTCAAACATCCAGTTTATGAAAACCTTGTATGGCGAGGATTGCTTAGCACAGTTTGATACCGTATATGGGTAAAGGACTTGGGATTCCCTGAGAAGGGCAGTTTTAGTCCCAGGCAGATAGAACAGTTAGAAGGGTTGAAACAGAAGGAAAAGGAAGAGTCTGCAGATAATGTTAAGTTCTTAGGGGACTGGAGGGCATTTTCTGCATGGAAAGAAGAAACACTTGAGTACAAAAGGGAGAAATGACAGGCAGGGCTCTCACCCTCTCCTCAGTATTTGAAATTTCAGATGGACCCTGACCTGGAGTCTGCCCCACCACCCCGACACACACTGCTTCCTCAGCAAGGCGGAGCATCACTCCTACAAGCGTCTCACTCACAGAAAGGGGGAGAAGTCAAGACAAAGCAAAAAACTGAGCCTCTGGAATCTCTCCCAGCCTACCAGCCAGCTCCAGCATCAGCGCCTCTCCTCGCTTCTCTATCTCACACGAGATCCGATCTTGCATGTGACTACTGAAGAGACACCCTCCTGGACCTGACCACATGCTCACCAGTGGGTCCACAAGGCCATAATCTAAAGTCTGAAGTCCTTCATCTTCCAATGGTGGAAGTGGCTGGTGCTGACAGTGTGGTTCTAGTCCACAGACCCTGGACGACATCAAGGAAAGCATGGCTTCCCTTCCCAACATGAGAGGTAGGAGGAAAGAGATTTGGTAATATTTTGCAGAGAATTCCAGTTGACCACCCATGAACTTCGCCACCTACTCATGACCAAGATGGGTATAGATTGGAGCAAGGTTTCCAGAGTGGCCAGAAGCTGACCAGCAGATGGCAAGAGTATAGAAATACCCTCACTGCTCTGTGCTTGTCTGATCGAAGCTTTTCCCTTGATGACATGATTAAGATCAGTATGTGTAAGCAAGAAGATGAAGTGGTGTCAGCGTTTCTCGCTTGTCTCACTGCCGTGCATGAGAAACAGTGGCCTGACCAGGCCTGTGAACCTGGCTGCAGTGGAGAGCACTCCTAAGCCTCACCAAGATCGAGCAGTACGCTGTGCATGCAGAAAGGCTGCTGAAAGAGACAGTCAACAAAAAGAGACCAAGACCTACATGCCGCCACTCTCCCTCTTCTCCAGACTGCTCAGCCTGGACAAAAAGGTCGAGGTAGGGGCCAAGGCAGGGTGACCTGAGGCGACCTGTCCTGGATAAAAGGCGCACCCTGCTACCGCTGCAATCAGAAGGGACACATTGCCTGTGCAATGAAAGGTCCTCTGTTTGGGACCATAGTGTGGTTGTTTTGCCAAAAGCTTGGGGTCTACAAACAGTCATGCTGTGTGTGCGCGCATGTTAAGCACAGCATTATATTAGTCACTGATGACCAGGGTCCTGGGGACCCTGGCCATAGTGGCCTGTTTGTCTCTGTTTCCACAGGCATAACTCCAGCAG
>JAPFFA010000008.1:51813113-51828898 GCA_026153275.1 Sciades herzbergii | reverse complement strand
GCGGACACGGGGAGAACATGCAAACTCCACACAGAAAGGCCCTCGCCGGCCACGGGGCTCGAACCCGGACCTTCTTGATGTGAGGCAACAGCGCTAACCACTACACCACCGTACCGCCCATCTTACAACATATATACAAATTAATATTCCAAGGTTTAAAATGTATAAAGTGTGCTTTCAGGTCATTAGGTGTTGCTTCACTTGTTTTTTTAAAGCTTGCTTTATTGTATGCTTTAACAATCTTAGCTGAAAGTGACTTCCATCCAACCACGACTCGATACGGTACTGTATGTTGCTTTGATTTTGTTCTATCTGTGTTTCTCAACCACTGGGCCATCTAGTGGGCTGTGAATGTTTTTCAAGTTGAAGGTAATTTTTAGTAGGGTACAGAGGACTTTCATTTGATGTCATTGCAAGTGCAGATTGGTTTACGCGGCCATATTGCCTGGCAAGCTTTGTGTTTGACAATGACCAGCACAAGTGTACACTAGTGATTGTAAACCCAGTTGAGTAAACATCTACAGATACACTTGTAGAAGTTACATCTCAAAGAACAATGCCAGATACCTGTACTAAAAGACGTGGAGATAAGCCTGGTTTAACTTTTCCCTGCTTCCCAGAGAACTCAGAAAGATGAGAAAAATGGTGAGCTGCAGTTAAATGGGAAGACTGGATGATAAAAGCATTCCTGTGTGTGTAGAGAACATTTTATAACAGGTTAGTATGAAAGCTCTGTTTAATATTAAAATGTGTATCTGGATGTAGGCTTCAGATGCGATATATTTTATTAGATCTAATGTTTGGCTCGACTAGCAGTATGTTTGTTATGCACTGATAATGTAGACGAGGCTAAACACCATAAAATTTGCTAGATCTAGGCCCTGGCTTGTTTATTACTATTAAAAATCCACGTTTGATACCTTTGTCATAAGGTATTTTTCTTTATTGGGAATTTCCTGTAACATTCCAGCATGCACGAAACCTGCCTCGAAATATTGGTTGGCATCTGTAGTTTTGTCTGCCTTTAACATCTCCAGTGTATTTAGAAGTCCCAAATACTAAATAGTTCAGGATGTCGTAGTATCCCAAATCCGGTATCTGGTTTGCCAAACACTTTTCAAGTGGA
Source organism: Sciades herzbergii (assembly GCA_026153275.1). Lineage (NCBI taxonomy): Eukaryota > Metazoa > Chordata > Actinopteri > Siluriformes > Ariidae > Sciades > Sciades herzbergii. The sequence continues at coordinate 51,827,772 of JAPFFA010000008.1, read as the reverse complement.
ATAAATACATTTGTGGGTAAATTAAGAAGAAGCCTTTATTTTTGGTTTTTGTCACATGTAAACTCAAGCCAAACGAAATTCCTCCTCTACATTTTATCCATCTGAAGCTGTAAACAAGTGTCTCTCTCTCTCTCTCTCCCTCTGTGTGTGTGTGTTCACTCTTGCACAACAGCGCAGAATTTCATCTTTCCTCATTACACAGGTGATGTGACTTCAGTATAATAGAACAAATCAAAATTTATTGTTAAATTTTGTTGGATTGTCTGATGGACACAGAGAGAGAGAGAGAGAGAGAGAGAGAGAGAGAGAGCAGTGTGCAGAATAAATAATAAGTAAATACATTTGTGGGTAAATTATGTGGATCTGTGATGCCTGCATGTTTCAGCTTTTGGATTTAACATGATCTGCTTGTTGAAAATACATTTTTAATCATTTCAGAGAGATTGTACTGACTGCAGTCCTCTTGATTTTCATTATTTACTGTTGCGGTTGTTTCTTTGTTTGCCTGGCAGTATGATGGACGCTGCATGAAAAGCAAACATCTGTGATGTCAGTGAAAGTCCTCTACAACTGTGGGTTGCATCCGATGTCACATCCACCTCATTAGATATGCAAGACATGAAGTGGTGGTCAGCTAAGCTCAGTGTTCACAAAGTGTTACTATCACTGGGGTGCCTTGCTAGTCATTAAAATATCCCACGCTTGTGTTGTTTTAGGCTGTTCGAATCAAACAAACCATGAAACTGATAACAGTTCTTCCGGGTTCCAAGTGAAGTGATACAGGGTGAAAGAGCAAAGGATTTTACCGAAAGATGATGAGAAAGGTGGCTCTGAACCTTTTGCTGGGATGGAGGAGAGCCGAGTCGAAGAACGCTTGAGTTTGCAGTGATCACTTCATGAAAGGTTTATAAATTCCTCTGATTTATTTAGTTTGGATTCACAAATCATTTTTCTCACCATTTTCCATTATTATTTTGAAGTTCAGGAGATGCTTGAGTCCTCAGATGTGGAGTTTTTTACTGTTTGATCATGGCTGCCATATTGTAAACTAACACATATATAACACGCATCATACACGGGTCTTTAAATGGGTTTTTATGGACCTTTGTCAATGATTTACCTGGAAGAGAAGTGCAGGGAGGAGTGAGAATTGAGCAACTGTGGTTTGTTTACACCTGATACTAAAACTTGTAGCATCCTAGCAACCATCACAAAGACATGTACAAGAAGCCCCAAAATTCCTCCTTTTCCGGGCATAAACGATACAGGATTTATCTTATAGTGTCCTGATTCCCAGATCTTTAACCTAGCCACATATAAAAAAGTTGTACTCCTCCATGCTCTTCCAGGTTTTCATCTGTTTGTCAGTGTAGAACGATGTCTGCAGCACCAGGTAATTTGAGATTTTGGGGAACTCAACAGATGGATAATTTTCCAACTCATAGGAAAAATCATTCATTGTTAACATCTAAGGATCTGTCCCATTGAGTGGTTCCTATATCTACTTCTTTTGAGTGTACTTCGTGGTACATTCAAAAGTGTATGCTTGAGTGTATGCTTGGTACTTCTTGCTTGTTTGCTGTACACAAACATGGCAATATGTTCTTGTGTTAATGGACCAGACTCCACTTCTGGATTATTAATCCCTTTTGACTGAGAATGCCCTGCATGCATGATTTTGTGTTGGCTTCTGGCACATCCATACAGTTTTAAATACAATAACTACAATTAAAACAGTTTATTTTTATTGCATTTATTTAATTCCTGGATTCACATCTGTAACAGGGAGTGATGTTGCATCCCATTAATACACTTTACAATAGATTGTTAGATTCTAATAGAATAGATGAGCCAAAATAATTGGGGATCTTTTTTTAATGGGCCTGACTCATTACAAGTATAAATAAGTGGGCCTTAAAGTAGAAAAAGTTGAGAACCCTTGTTCTAGATTGAGGATCTATCTGAGACCTCTGGTGGCATGTCTGCTGTGGTAGATTTGTGTGTTAGAGCTGAATGTGGGTTAACGATACAAACTGAGGCATTTTCAAAACTTCAATATTTCTGACAAAAACAAGGAGTCATGCTATCAACTTGTCCTCCACTTTCCACCAGGAGAGATTAACATACATATGATTTACATTCGACGTTAGTGGGCATTGAAGAACAAGACAAGCTGCTCTGTTCTGAGTCAGCTGCAGTTAGAGCCTTCTTCGCAGCACCTATCACTGGGCAATAGTCTAGATGTGATACAACGAGAGTCTGTAAGACTTGTTTGATCAAGTTGTGATGTTAGAAAAGCAGAGCACTCATTTTATAACATACATATTCTTTCTCATGACGCCTTGTTTTGTCTACTTGCTCAGCTGCAACATTGTTCAATATCAAATTTAGCTGAGGTCTAGAGCACAGAGTAGTTAATACCAAATACAATGCTTTTAGTCTTTGACAGGTTTAAGATTAGTTTAAAGTTTAGGACTAGTTTAAGACTCTTTATTAAGGGTTGCTGTTATTTCATTAACTGTGGGTACGTATGTGTATATCGTTGTATCATCTGCATACATGGACACACAGACTTTTATAAAAGCAACTAGAGGCCTCTCAAGTGGCAAAACAGACAAGCATTTTCCTTTACATGGATGTCTGTGAGCTCATGTATTCAGAAGTGGGTGGATAGTGCTTTCCTCTGAACGTGTTATGCCACCCCTTGATGTTGCAAAAGCAGTAGTTTGAAAAAAGGTGGTTGGTTGGCATCACGTACATTGGAGGAAGCACATGATAGCCTTTGCCCTCCTTGACTGGTAGTTATCATGTGATGGGGAGACCTGTGGTTGGAAATTAGCTATATCTAAATTGGAGTAGAAAATTGGGGGGGGAAAAAAACCCTGGAAGATCATTTGTAAAAATGAAAAAAAAAAAAAAAAAGACCCAAGTGAACTTCTTTGTGGAACTTCCCATGCTACCTGTCTTATATTAAAGAAAACATATTGCGTTCTGGTAGCACGGTGGTGTAGTGGTTAGCTCTATCACCTCACAGCAAGAAGGTTCTGGGTTCGAGCCTAGCAGCCAATGGGGGCCTTTCTGTGTGGAGTATGTATGTTCTCCCCATGTCTGTGTGGGTTTCCTCCGGGTGTGCTGGTTTCCCTCACAGTCCAAAGACATGCAGGTTAGGCTAATTGGTGGCTCTAAATTGACTGTAGGTGTGAATGGTTGTTTGTCTCCTATTTGCTGAACTTCCATGCGGTGTAAATGAACGTGTTATGACGATGCGTCTTACATTAGCAAAAAACGAGTATGCTACTACTATATGTGCCTACGCACCTACCCTTGACGCCGAGGATGAGATCAAGGAAGACTTCTACTTAACACTGGATACCATCATCACAAACATCCCTAAAGAGGATAAAGTTATTATCCTAGGTGATTTTAATGCCAGGGTTAGAAGGGACTATAACCTTTGGAAAGGGACAATTGGCAAGAATGGGGTAGGAAACTGTGACTCCAGCAGAATACATTTGCTTACTCTGTGTGTCGAACACCAACTTATCATAACCAGCATGCTCTTCTGCCAGAAGAACAGATTCAAGACCACATGGCAACACCCTAGATCAAAGCATTGGCATTTAATCAACTATGTTATCATCCGCGCACGTGATCAGAAGGAGGTCCTTATTACCAAAGCAATCACTAGCGCAGATGACTGTTGGACTGATCATCGGCTCATTCGCTCCAGCATATCTCTGAATATCCACCTACGGAGACAGAAAATGGTAAAACGACCCGGAAGGAGACTTAATGTTGAGAAACTGAAAGATCATGAAGTGCACGATGAACTGCAGCAGTCCCTCCACCAACACCTTCAATCCATACAATGTGATGAAGTGGAAGAATACTGGAACAAGCTAAAGGCAACCATTCTCTCAAGCAGTGAAGAAACCATAGGCTATAGTAGCAGGAAACACCAAGATTGTGTTGATGAAAATTATTCAAGAAAAGAGGAAGGCCTTCTGTGCCTGGCAGCATGACCCAACAAATGAGGTCAAGAAGAAGGCTCATCAGACCATTAAAGCCAAGGCCCAAAGGCTAATCCGCCGGATTAAGGACCAACGGTGGGCTGACAAAGCCAAAGAGATTCAAGGTCTTGCGGATAGCCATGATAGTCGTGGCTTTTTTAGTGCCACAGAGGCGATCTATGGTCCTAGCACATGTGGCGCAGCTCCTGTGAAAGATAAAGACGGCACTCTCCTTAAGGATGATGAGAGCATCAACCGCTGTTGGAAGGAGCATTTTCAAAATCTCCTAAACCATGAATCACTGGTAGACGAATCTAGAGATCCCTCGCAGCTGAAAATGTGACTGTTGAGCTTGGACTAAAACCTTGCCTTGCTGAAGTCAGTTAAAGAATGGAAAGGCCCCTGGTGGTGACAGAATATCAGCAGAGATCTTTAAACTCGGGGGAGAAGAACTTACCTGTTGTCTCCATCAGCTCATTCTTCTCATCTGACAGAGAGAGAAAATTGCTCCAGACCTAAGGGATGCTGAAATCGTCAAAATCTTCAAGAAGGGAGATAAATCTGACTGTGGAAATTATCGTGGCATTTTGCTACTTGCTATTGCTGGCAAAGTCATCGCTCGGATTCTTGCCAGCCGTCTACATCCCCATGCGGAAAAGTTTCTCCTGGAATCACAGTGTGGTTTTTGGGCTAAGTGAGGAACTATTGATATGATCTTCACCGCGCGTCAGCTGCAAGAGAATTGTCGTGAACAACATCAGCCACTCTACATGGTCTGTATAGACCTCACAAAGGCCTTCGATTCAGTCAACTGTATAGCCTTCTGGAAAATCTTGGCCAAGTATGGGTGTCCTAAACAACACTGCCAATAGCGAGCCTTTCGAGGTGAAAACGGGCGTAAAGCAAGGCTGTGTGATTGCACCCATTTTGTTTTCCATTTTTGTAGCAGCTATTATGCATCTAGTGAAGACCATAATCCCAGGTGGTGGTTTATTCAATCTAAGCAGGCTTAAGGCAAAGACCAAGACCAGTCGTACATAGGTGGTGGAACTTTAGTACGCTGATGACAATTGTATCTGTGCCACCTCAAAAGAAGCTCTACAAGCGATTCTGAACGCCTTTGATGATGCCTACCGGAGACTTGGCCTTTCTATAAATGTGAAGAAAACAGAGGTTCTTTTTCAGCCAGCTCCAGTTCAAACTCTTACCTGTCCATCTCTTAAGCTCGAATAGACTGTCCTACACAATGTACAGAGTTTCTTCTACTTGGGCAGCATCCTCTCACCCAAGGCAGATATTGATGCTGAGATCCAACATTGTCTTCAAGCTGCCAGCTACGCCTTTGGTCGGCTGCAGGAGAGAGCCTTTGATGAGAGAAGTATACGAACTGACACCAAAATCCTAGTATATAAGGCTGTTGTTCTACCAACGCTTCTGTATGGCTCAGAGTCCTAGATTACTTATTGACGGCACGTGAAGGCCCTTGAGAAATACCATCAACGCTGCCTCCGCCATATCCTGGGTGTCAACTGGAAGGATCGACGAACAAATGTCAGTATCCAAACGCACCAGTATTGAAGCCATGGTGATGCAAAATCAACTTTGTTGGTCGGGACATCTCTTATGAATGAATGACTCTCACCTTCCCAAGCAGCTTTTATTCGGCGAACTTGGCTTTGGAGCAAGATCAAGGGGAGGACAAAGGAAGCATTTTAAGGATAACTTAAAAGCATCTCTAAAGTCCTGTAGTATTAGTGTTAACAACTGGGAGGATGCTGCTATTAGCAGGTCTGGTTGGCGAAAGGCCGTCCATGAGGGTGTGTCCCACTTTGAGCTAGAAAGGCGAACCAACGTCCTGGAGAAACGTTTGCTGCACAAGGAAAGGGAAAAGGCACCTTTACCGCTCACTGCCGCTAATAAATGCCACGTTTGCGGAAGGCTGTGCGCCTCCCGCATTGGACTGTTCAGTCACCTGCGGGTGCATAAAATCTAAACATTTTCTTGGTGGACAATCTTACTCGCTATCGAGTGATCCCTGATGATGATGATGGTTGTTTGTCTCTATGTGTCAGCCCTGTGATGATCTGGAGATTTTTCCAGGGTGTACCCCACCTCTTGCCTGTAGTCAGCTGGGATAGGCTCCAGTTTGCCCACGATCTTGCACAGAATAAGCAGTTATGGATAATGGATGGATGGACATTGCATTCTATTGGATAGAGAGCTTTCTATCCAGTTGGAGCACATGAGTTTTTTCAATAATAATTTATGATCAAATCACATCAAAGGCAGCACTAAAGTCTAACAGTACTGCTCCCACCATATTATTTTGATCAGTTTCTTTCAGCCAATAATCCGTCATTTGTGTAATCACTGTACATGTTGCATGACCTTCCCTAAAACATGCTGGTAGTCACTTATCAGATTGTTAACAGAGAATTAACATAGTATTTGGTCAAGTATTTTTTTTTTTTCAAAGAGTTTGCCGAGCACAGGTGTAATACGTCCCTGATGTGGGTGGAATACAGAAGCACGGCAAGTGGGAGCTGTTGTTCACACACACTTTATTTTTACTATTTTCGTAGCTTTTCAGCTTCATTCACTCACTCACTCGTTGCTCACACACAGACACACGTGTTCTGGTCAGGTGACCACCCTTCTTTTCACTCTCTCCCTCCTTTTCTAACCTCCACCGTCACTGCAACAAACACACACACAACATTAATTGACAACAGGTGCATTAACTTTGCCACTCACCTTCCCTGGCCCCGCCCTCCATTTACAAACTAATATGAGGCCACGCCCCTGCTGGCACATACCCCCACTGCCTGACTCAGGTCAAGGAACTGTCCAGCGTGCAGCGGACTCTCCCCGACGGGATAGAAAGTCCGCCACCACCATCTGCGCCCCCAGCCTGTGGACCACCTCAAATTTAAATGGCTGGAGGGCGAGATACCAACTGCCTATTGGCATCCTTCATGTGGTGGAGCCACTGGAGGGGTGCATGGTCCAAACAGAGGGTGAAAGGGCACCCCAGCAGGTAGTATTGGAGGGTGAGGACCACCTACTTGATGGCCAGGCACTCCTTTTCTATGGTGCTGTACTTACTTTCCCACATTGAGAACTTACAGCTGATGTACAGCATGAGATGTTCCTTGCCCTCCACCTTCTGGGACAAAACGGCCCCCAGCCCTCTGTCCGATGCATCCATTTGCAAAATAAAAGGGAGAGAGAAGTCAGGGGAGTGTAAAAGTGGCCCCCTACACAGTGCTTTTACTTTAGTGAAAGCCTGTTGGCACTGCTCTGTCCACTGGACCGGCTCTGGTGCTCCCCTTTTAGTGAGATCAGTCAGCGGACTGGTGACGTCCAAATAATTAGGTATGAACCTATGATAGTAGCCAGCCAGCCCCAGTAACTGTCTCACCCCCTTTTTGGTCTTGGGTCTCGGGCAGGCCACAATCGCTGCAGTCTTGTCAATTTGGGGACGCACCTGCCCATGACTCAAGTGGAAACCCAGATACCGTACTTCGACCCACCCAGTTGCACACTTTTTTGAGTTAGCTGTGAGCCCTGCATGCCTCAGCGATCTAGGATAGCCCTAAGGTGTTCAAGGTACAGCGGCCAATCATTGCTGTATATAATAATGGCATCGAGGTACGCTGCCGCATATGCGGTGAGGGGATGGAGGATCTTGTCCATGAGCCGCTGGAACATAGCGGGAGCCCTAAATAACCCAAAGGGAAGTGTGACAAACTGGCATAATCCAACTGGTGTGGAAAAGGCCGTTTTCTCTTGGGATACAGGAGTCAAGGGGATCTGTCAATATCCCTTCATTAGATCCAGTGTCGAATAAAAGCGAGCAGCGCCTAACCGACTGAGCAACTCATCAATGTGAGGCATTTTATATGCTTCAAATCTAGACACAGCGTTGACCTTTCTATAGTCTACACAGAACCGGACTTACCCATCTGTCTTGGGTACCAGGACCACCAGGCTGCTCCAGTCACTGTGGGGCTCCTCGATTATGCCCATGTCGAGCATGGGATGAACCCCAAACCACCTTTTTTTTGTGTTAGGGTAAGCGGTAAGGGTGGCTACACACCACCGCCCCCGGGGGTGTCTCAGTGTGGTGTTCTATGAGGTGGGTGTGGCCAGGAAGGGGCAAGAACATGTCGGAAAACTCTTTTTGCAGCTTGGCAACCTCCGTGAGTTGGGCCGGTGAGAGGTGGTTTCCACAAGGGACCGGAGCAGTTTGGGTTGTTGGTTTGGTTGTTTTTATCTCCGGCCCCAGCTCCGCCTTCTCTGGAACTACCGACCCCCCTCATTCCAACAATTTAAGAGGTTGAGGTGGTATTTTTGCAGTGCCCCCTCATCCGTTCGCTTCACCTCATAGTTGACATCCCCGATTCACCATGTGACCTTGAAGGGCCCTTGCCACTTGGCGACTAATTTGGAGCTTGACGTGGGCAAGAACACTAGTACTTTGTCTCCTGGAGTGAACTCCCTAAAGCGCGTGCCCCTGTCGTACAGCTGGGCTTGACGTTCTTGTGCCTGCCGTAAATTCTCCTGGGTTAAGTGTGTGAGAGTGTGGAGTGTTGTGCGCAGGTCGAGAATGTATTGAATTTCGTTCTTGCTAGTTGAAGGTCCCTCCTCCTGATTTTCCCGCAGCATGTCCAAAATGCTGCGTGGCTTTTGCCCATATAATAAATAAAACGGTCAAAACCCTGTGGAGGCTTGCAAGACCTTTCATACTGTGAATAACAGGGGCTTGAGCCATTTCTCCCAATTAGGTGCATCCTCACTAACAAGTTTCCGAATTAAATCTTTGAGTGTCTGATTAAATTGCTCTACTAAACCATCCATTTGTGGGTGATAGATGCTGGTGCGGATAGATTTAATTCCCAATAATTCATACAGCTCGCAAAGTGTGTGTGACATAAATGTAGTGCCTTGGTCCATCAGGATTTCTTTCGGAATCCTGACCCAGGAGATAACATGGAAGAGTGCTTCTGCAATACTACGTGCAGAGATATTGCGGAGAGGCACCGCTTCTGGATATTGCGTTGCGTAGTCCACCAGAACTAAAATAAAGTGATATCCTCGTGCTGACCGATCTAATGGCCCAATGAGATCCATGGCAATTCTCTCAAAGGGGTCTCGATTAGAGGGAGCGGGCAAAAAGGCGCTTTTGGAGTGGTTGCGGGATTTACTAATTGCCATTCGCGGCACGCTGCACACCACTGACAAACATCCCCGTGAATCCCTGGCGAATAGAACTGGGCCATTATTCGGGCTAGTGTTTTAGCTTGTCTTAGATGTCCAGCCATTGGATTAAAGTGAGCTACATGGAACACGAGTTCCCTACAGCTCTTAGGGATTAACAACTGTTCACCGGTTTGAGTGTCCTGCGTCACTCAATATAGCCTAACCTTAATAATAGTGAAATATGGGTTGGCTGGAGTTTGACCATTGATTACTCTCACTTGGTCAGATGCATGGCGCAGAGTCTCGTCTCGCGACTGCTCTAACAGGAAATCATCGAGGGAATCCCCAAGAGAGGGAGGAGGGGCAAGCTGATCCTCACTCCTCGCATCACCCTGACATAGTGCTGATGTAGACGGCTCTGTGGCCACTTCCCCAATTAATGCCACACCAGCATCCCCCCTTGACATATCATTGCAGGACCCGCCCCCTACTATGTGTTCCATTAAGTTTCTGAATCCCGGCCAATCGGTGTCCAAAATCAGCAGGTGGGTGAGACGAGGATTAACCGCCGTCTTTATTCTATGCCTTTGTCCCTGAAACAGAATATGGACGGGCACTAGAGGATAATTTTGAACATCCCTGTGCACACACAAAACCTTCACCGCTTGTGCTCTCCTCAGTGCCTCACCTTGTACCAGGCTTTGGTGGATTGAAGTTTGATTACAGCCGTAATCCATCAACGCGTGATACATATCCCCTTGGACACTTACCAGTATACGATACACTCCGGCCTGATCGGGGGCAGTCTCTGGCATGTCAGGGATCCGGACCACAGCTCCCACCTCCATCATGGAGCACTGACTCTGGAGATATCCCAGCTCCCCACAGTGCCAGCATCAGTATGCCCAGGCTTTCCCTCTGCACCGGTGTTATAGGCATCACTCACCTGGGGGGGAGAAGACACAGACACGGAAGGAGAAGACGGGCAAACACCACGGGTATGGCGGGCTGGCTGGCGGGAGCTGGCCCCGTCTCCGCGTTGGGGGAATGGGACAGGGATGGGAAGAGGAGGGAGGGGGGAAGGAGAACGAGAGAGAAAAAGAGAAGAGGTGACACATCCACCTGCCGCTGGAACCACTGCCAGATGGTCCTCCACCAACTCAATGGCTTAACCCAGTGACACCAGGTGATGACAATGGACCCACTCCACCATTCCTTCCGGGAAGTCATGCAATGAACTGCTCCAGTGTCACCAGGTTGATGATCCCTTCGGTGTCATGGTCGTCCACCCTCAGCCATTGCCGGCAAGTATCCTGGAGCTGTTGGCCAAAAGCAAACGGCTGGCCGACCTCCTCCAATGTCAGTGTCTGGAAGTGCTGACGATGTTGTTCTGGGGAATGGCTGACATACTGTAGGATGGCTTGCTTCAGGTCCGTGTATACGAGCTGGCTGTCAGTGGGGAGCTGCTGCATGGCGACCTGTGCCTCGCTGGTCAGTAGCAGAAGTAGGCGCACCGCGTGCTGCTCAACTGGCCACCCCCACGCTTTGGCCGCTTGCTTGAAGAGAGCGATGAAGGCCTCTGGCTCATCATGTGGGCCCATCTTTGTGAGGGTGAGGTGAGGAGGGTCTGCCGCGGTGGCGGTTGAGGCCCCCGCCGATGCGAGCAGATGCCGTGAGCAATCTTCCTGCTGGGCCAGCATCAAGGCTTGAAAGCCTTGATGCTCCTTCCGGAGGGTGGTCAGTGCTTGATACTGGTTCTGCTGGGCAGTAGCAAGGGCATGGATGAGTTCCTTAAATGGGGAGGATTCCATGTGGTGGTTCCCTTCCGTACTTCTGGGTTTCAGCACCACTGTAATACGTCCCTGATGTGGGTGGTGTACAGAAGAAATGGAAGCTGATGTTTACACACACTTTATTTTTACTATTTTCATTGCTTTTCAGCTTCATTCACTCACTCACTCGCTGCTCACACACAGACACGTGTTCTGGTCGGGAGAACTCCCCTCTCTTCACTCTGTCCCTCCTTTTCTAACCTCCACCATCGCTGCAGCAAGCACACACACAACATTAATTGACAACAGGTGCATTGACTTTGCCACTCACCTTCCCTGGCCCCGCCCTCCATTCACAAACTGATGCTAGGCCATGCCCCCGCTGCCACAACAGGTAACAAACTGATTGGTCAGTTATTAGATCCAGTAAAAGCAGCACCAGTATTCTTTGGCAGTAGAATGATTTTAGCTTCTGTGCACATTCAGGGACAAACGTTACTCACAAGGCTCAGACTGAAGATATGGTAGATAGGAGTGGCAATACTATCATCCTCAACAGTTTTCTGTTAGACCTGCACGCTTTAGCATGTGCACCAGAAGGACTCATGGGCATGCTTCACAGTGTGCACACTGAGCGGACTCTTGCGCACGTGCTGTTAATGTGGCTCACCTGCACATGATCAAGATGCATCAGTGTGCCTATATAAAGACACTGAAAATACACACTCGGTGCGAAGTATTGAATTCTTTGTGCCACTTTACTGAGCCGTGTTTCTGTAGTAGATTTCCTGGTTTCCTGATTTCTATTCCTGTTCCTTGTTTCCATTTTTTCTCTGTGCCTGTGATATTCTCGGCCCTTTGGTCGTTCCTTGTTTATGATATTGCTTGCTGATTGCCTGTGTTTGCATCTGTTAATAAATATTACTTATTCTGCACGTACATCTGCCTCCTACCCATCCCTTACAGAATACTTCGCTGAACAATGGATGTAGCAGAATCATTCCAGTACGCCATTCCACGCCATTTCCGGGTTTCCGTGTCTCAGCCCCTAACCTTTTATTTCTGGTGGCATTTTGGAATGAACCCCCCCCCGACATCCTAAGATGGAATATATCATCCTAGGGGATTCAGTCTGCAGTGTGACATTTTCTACGCAGACCTAGAAGAGCCCAAGCCTCCAGAGCCTATCTGGGTAAGCTTCCTGCTCACTTGGCATTCTGGACGAGCATGCTGAAGGACAGATTACCTCATTAGATTAGAGCACCCGTGCCTTCGGAGCTCACAGACTTTTCTAGATATGCTCCAGTTCATATGTGAATCATTAGAGAAGGAGGACATCCATTCAATTTTTTGGGAGGGGGCTATCACGTTTGAGGCCGACGCAGTGACAACACAGGGGACAGCTGCTCCTGAGCTCCTCCTAGAGGCTATTGTTCCAGAGCCAGTCCCACAGCCTGTTCCACAGTCAATCCCACAGCCAGCACCTGAACCAGAACCAGAGCCAGAGTTAGAACCAGTGCAGGAGCCAAAGCCTGTGTCAGAGCCAGTGCCTGAACCAGAGCTAGAGCCAGTGCAAGGACCGGAGCCTGCGTCAGAGCCAGAGCCAGCGCCTGAACCAGAGCACAAGCCAGAGCCACTGCAATAGCCTGAGTCAGAACCAGAGCTAGAGCCAGAGCCAGCGACCAAACCAGAGCCAGAGCTAGGACCAGCACAAGAGTCAGCACCAGTACAAGAGTCTGTGCCAGAACCAGTGCCTGAGTCAGAGCCAATGCCTAAGTCAGTGCCAGCAGCAGTGTCGGAGTTGGAACCAGTTCCAGTGCTAGTGTCAGCTCCAGTGTCAACACCAGAGTTGGAGCCAGTGCCAGTGTCAGCTCCAGCGTCAGAGCCAGTGCCAGTACCAGCTCCAGTGCAAGAGCCAGTGCCAGAACCTGTGCCAGAGACAGAGCCAGCACAAGAGCCAGTGCCAGCTCCAGCACAAGAGCCAGTGCCAGAACTAGTGCCAGTTCCAGAACTGGTGTCAGAGGATGATGGGGCAGCCTCTGGCTCAGCCGGCTATGAAGACGTCGTTGTCCTGCTGCTGCCCGGCTATGAAGATGTCGTCCTGCTGCCACCCGGCTATGAAGATGTTGTCATCCTGCCGCTGCCCAGCTATGAAGACATTGTCATTCTCTGCCTCCGCCGCCCGGCTATGAAGACGTCATTGTCTCACCACTGGGTCCTGACCAGGACCAAAGCGATGTGCAGACAGAGCTCGAGCCCATGCCTGAGTCTAGTCCAGAGTCCAAGTCAGGTCCAGAGCTCAATCTCGCATCCAGTCCAAGGTTATGTCCAGAGCTCAAGCCCACTTCCAGTCCAAAGTCCGAGTCAAGTCCAGAGCTCAAACCCACTTCCAGTCCAGAGTCCGAGTCAAGCCCACAGCTCGAGCCCATGCCTGAGTCCAGTCCAGAGTTCAAGTCATGTCCAGAGCTCGAGTCCATAACCAGTACAAAGCCCAAGTCCTGTTCTAAGCATGATCCCACATCCAGCCCAGGGTTCAAGTCCTGTCCTGAACCTGAGCCCAAGTCCCCACCTAAGCCAAGTATCCAGTGCCACATCGGCTCAGAGTGATGCACCAATGGCATGACTTCCAGCATCAGGCCTTCATTGCCAGGGCCAGGAAGGATGGATTTTTGCTCCTGTAAGGAGCTCTTTGGGGGGGCGCTTTGGTGCGTGTGCCAGAAGGACTCTCAGGCATGCTCCAGACTGTGCGTCTGCCAAGTGGACTCTCGCACTTGCGCTGTTAATGAAGCTGACCTGCACATGATCAAGACGCATCAGCGTGTCTGTATAAAGAGATTGAAAACATACACTCGGTGCGAAGTATTGAGTTCTTTGTTCTACTTTACTAAGCCATGTTACCAGAGTAGATTTCCTGGTTTCCTGATTCCTGCTCCTGTTTCTTGTTTTGATTTTTTTCTCTGTGCCCGTGATATTCTGTTTGTGCCTCACCTGACCCTTTGCTTGTTCCTCGTTTATGATATTACCTGCTGATTTGGATTGTTTGCCTATGTTTGCTTCTATTAATAAATATTACATGTTCTGCATATATATCCGCCTCCTACCCATCCCTGACACTTTCCATCTAAGCTGTCAATACTATTCTCTCTTTACAGAGTTCAAAAGTATAATTCTTGTTTTTCATTACTTGGTCTTTTATACATAAATGTGATGGGTCACAACTTGTTGGCATTTCCTGGATTAGTTTACCCACTCTGCCAATAAAATATGTTTTCAGCCGAGACTTAAACACTGAGACTGTGTCTGAGTTGAGTTACTCTTTCTGCCCATGGTATAATTTAAGGTACTCCAAAACTTTTTCCATTATGTTTTATATTATTTATCCTTGTTTCATAATACGATTTCTTCCTCTTTTTGTCCAGTTTAGTCACATAGTTCCTTATTTTACAGTATATCTGCCATTCAGATGTACAGCCATAATCTTGAGCCACTCTTTTCACTTCATCTCTTTCAAGCATACATATTTTCAACTCCTCATCAAGTCAGGTCAGTTTATTTGTATAGCGCTTTTAACAGCAGACATTATCGCAATGCAGCTCATTCATCTCGTTATCTCTAGCCGCTTTATCCTGTTCTACAGGGTTGCAGGCAAGCTGGAGCCTATCCCAGCTGACTACG
>JAPFFA010000008.1:51394152-51412405 GCA_026153275.1 Sciades herzbergii | reverse complement strand
GCTGGGATAGGCTCCAGCTTGCCTGCGACCCTGTAGAAGGATAAAGCGGCTAGAGATAATGAGATGAGATGAGACAACGCATCGTAATTTTGATTTGTTTATATTTAACTGGAACGACTTGGTTCCTGTTCTCACTTGCAATATAACAGCTATAAACAGCCGTTCCCTCACCAGTCTCTCTCTTTCCTCTCTCTTGAAGTTAACAAGACAAATGTCATGTTACTGAGAAACCATGAAGTGTAAACTCCTTTGTCCTGAAGATGTCGGAAAATGTAAAGTTACAGCTTTCCCTCTGACTGTTACAAAGCAGTGACACTGGAGATTCCTTCCATACATATTACATAAACTTCTTACAGAAAACTTCACCATATTAATAATTTACACTCATTTTTTAATCTGTTCCTGTGGAGCATCTTCTGCACAAGTCCCTGTGAATGAGCCACTACTATAGAAACGATAACATATGAGAACGAACCTGAGATTTGCAGCTGCACTACTGTCAGAGCAGCTGTTATAGAAAATTTATCAAAACCTTCTGACCAATCAGGACTCAGAATTCAGGAGCAATGTTGTGTGATTGTGTATTTCCATGTCAATTCATTATTGGAATTTTCTGATTTGAGAGAAAAAGTGTGAGTTGCTTGGCCACTTGAGAACAGTTAGAACGTTAGAACTGCGTTACACACCTATGTTAACTTCAATTTTAGATGAACATCCATTAAGAGTGTATTCAGATGGATAATGAGTGAACAACATACTCATGGAACTTTGGTGTCCTCTAGTGGATTGCTTTGGGAATAACTCTGTGCGTGTGTGTTTGAACAGAGACATCACTTTGCTCAGGCCATCGCCATCCTGAACACACAGGGCTGCAACATCTTTGAGAAGTTCTCCAGAAAGGTAAACCACATTCTCTAAACAGAGGATTTATTCCACATTGGAGCGCCAAACTCCTGATCTCTCTATATAAATTTACTTTATTATTATAAACCAGTACACCTCTAGACTATGTTATTTTACACTCATATGGAAGTGTGTTTCGTGTTCGCAGTAGAAGCAACCAGACATTATTTCATGGTTTCGATATTATTTATTTATTGTTTGTTTTGAAAACGTATCATGATAAATACAATTTATGACCTGATGAATGGTATTTTTTCTTTTTTGTTTAACAACAGATATCTCAATTTTTGCCAGTTTTGTTTTGCCTAATACTGTGTGCATAAATTTACATACCTAATGAAGCCAAAACTTTATATTAGAATCAAAATATTTATTTAATTTTGAAGTACACTCAAGAGAAAGAACATTTTATCGGAAATTAATTTGTTTCCTCAAGAAAATACTTTGCACTAACAGTATGTTTTAAATGTTATGAACTTGTTCAGGTTACTCAGTGTAGGATTTATCTTACTTACAGATGGGATGAATATCAGTTTACAAGTGTGTTTTTACTTCTTTAATTGGTTTATTATTTAGATAAAAAAAACAATGATTAATACAAGGTACATGCAGGTTGTTAGTTACATATTAACGTTGGTGTGTGTTAACGCTGAAGTTGATGTTAACTGAAGATCGTTAAATAATCTCAGGGAAGTTCTTTAGTGTTAAATGTTTTAACAAGTACAACATTTTGTTGTGGTTCTCAGGACTACCAGAGGATGCTGGACCTGATGAGAGACATTATACTGGCCACTGATTTGGCTCATCACCTGCGCATCTTTAAAGACCTGCAGAAGATGGCAGAGAGTAAAACACACTTCACTATATAAAAAAAATCTAATTCAGTTTTTATACTGGATAAATGTACGTGTTTCATGACACATTGACAGCAGTCATGAAAAAACAGAAAGTGGCAATAACTACAGCGTTGCTACAACGTGGAGGATATTCGGCTGTATTTCTGTGTTAAATTGATTTCAGCTACACCATGTAAGATATTAAAATAAATCAAGCTTGGTGGACTTGTTTAAGAAGTATTTATATTTCTGATTAGACACAGCAATGATCACATATCCGGGATCAGTATCGGGCTGATACCATAAATAAATGGTGTATCAGATATCAGAGGAAAAAGTGAACGAACCTGAGCCGATCCTGTCACAAATGGAAAAGATTGGAATTTAATTTTGGAAAGGTTTTTTTGTTGTTTTTCTTGGAAATGTTTACATACAGTACCAGTCAAAAGTAGACACACCTTCTAATTCATTTTTTAACTTTATTTTATTAATTAAAAGACACTTCATGTCAAAGTAATGATGGACTGTCATTTTTCTTTACTTATTTGAGTGGTTCTTAACATACAGTACCAGTGAAAAGTTTGTACACCCCCATGTATTTGGTTTTTTCTGCATTTTGACTATTTTCTACTTTATAGAACATCGAAACTATGAAATAACATATTTGGAATTATGTGGTAAACAAAAAGTGTTAAAAATTAAACTAAATATGTTTCATATTTTAGATTCTTCAAAGTAGCCAGCTTGATGACTCTTTGCACACTACTGGTATTATCTTAACCAGCTTCATGAGGTAGTCACCTGGAATGCTTTTCAGTTAACAGGTGTGCCTCGTCAAAAGTTAATTTATTGCTGCCTTAATGTGTTTGAGATCAAACAGTAAACAATAAATAATACAAATACAGTAAATAGTCCTATTCCACACCTGTAGTAATCCATACAGTATCAAGAACCACTCAATTAAGTAAAGAGAAATGACATCCATCATTAGTTTAAGACATTAAGTGACTTAATTAATAAAAATAAAGAAAAACCATTAAATTAGAAGGTGGGTCCACACTTTTGACTGGTACTGTATTATGGATTACTACACTTGCTGAATCAGGCTATGTACCGTATTTTTATTACTTACTTATTTGTACAAAAGTACTGCTACAAACTTTTGACTGATACTGTATAAAAGAGATTTGATTGTATTTTTTGTTAGGATTGATGATTATGATTTTTAATAATAATAATAATAATAATAATAATAGGGTGGCATGGTGGTGTAGTGGTTAGCACTGTCGCCTCACAGCAAGAAGGTTCTGGGTTCGAGCCTAGCAGCCAACAGGGGCCTTTTTTCTTTGTGGAGTTTGCATGTTCTCCCCCTGTCTGCGTGGGTTTCCTCCGGGTGCTCCGGTTTCCCCCACAGTTCACAGACATGCAGGTTAGGCTAATTGGTGGCTTGAAAGTGACCATAGATGTGAGTGTGAATGGTTGTTTGTCTCTGTGTGTCAGCCCTGCGATGATATAGTGACTTGTCCAGGGTGTACCTCGCCTCTCGCCCATAATCAGGTGGGATAGGCTCCCAGCTTGCCTGCAACCCTGCACAGGATAAGCAGCTACAGATAATGGATGGGTTAATAATAATAATATATTTTATTGCATTTGCAATGTGATTTTTTTTGCAAAAGGTGTGGTTTTGTGTAAGTCATGTTTGTGCTTCAGGTTTTATTTAATCATTTTAAATCTTTGTAGTTTTTAAAGAAAGCAAGCAGCTTAATTTCTTTTAAAAATGAAAGCAAAATGTTACCACAGAGTGGTGAGCACGAAATAGATGATATGTGTCATAAAATCCAGGTTGTTTTGGAATAATAATAATAATAATGTTTTGTAGCTGGGTATAACCCGAAGAGCCAGACGCACCGCAGCCTGCTGTTATGCCTACTGATGACCTCTTGTGACCTCTCGGATCAGACCAAGGGCTGGAAGACCACCAGGAAGATCGCTGTGAGAGAATAACCTTTAACCTTTTTTTACTCCTTTCTTTACTTGGCTGTGAAATTGAACGGTGATGAGGTTATGTGCAGAAGGTCAGTATTAGAGGACATTCACAACTTGCTCTTGCCACCTGTGTTTACAGTCAAGTTGTCACTCCTCAGAAGGGCTTACCTGCTCAGCTCCGTGCACAGTGGTTGAGTTTTACTTCAGAAGAGTCGTATCTTCTTATCTTCTGTTAATCTGATCTCACTGAGCTTCACTGATCTGATTAGATTCACACCCTCAGAGGGATTCAAGTTGATGTTCTGCACTGAAACCTTAAAGTAACTTTTATTTAGACATCCACTGTGTTTAAGTCCCGGACCAAAAACATCTCAATGTTCACTTGTTTACTGGTTATCTAACAGTTTAATGCCACGGAAATCAGTTCAAATGCAACAAAAATCAATAAAGTCAGAGCTATTTTTATTATCTTTCTGTCCTCCAGGAGCTGATCTACAAAGAGTTTTTCTCTCAGGGTGATCTGGTATGTGATTTTTTTTTTTGTGTGTGTATGTGTATGCGTTCATACATAAAGAGAAATATATATATACACATCAGTGTGTGTGTGTGTGTGAGAAAGACAGAGAGAATGAAATTTTGCTGAAGAAATAAGCCACAAAGCACATCATCTCTATAAGACTTGGGTGGATGTCATTATTATTATTATTGTTGTTTAGTGAGTTATGTTGTATGTGTGTATATAGGAGAAGGCAATGGGGAACAGGCCCAGTGAGATGATGGACAGGGAGAAGGCGTATATCCCTGAGTTACAGATCAGCTTTATGGAACACATCGCAATGCCCATCTACAAGTGAGAGAAACATGTGACTTATTTATAAATTTCGTGTGTGTATACACACACACACATATATAAAATAAACAATTTAAACAGGGGTCCTGGTTAAGGGTTCTAGCTTGCTCACTGGGTTTGCCGAACATACTTTTTTCATTCTAAACCAAAGAACTTTAAAGAAGGTTATATTAATTATATTAATGAAATTAAATTATTACATGTCATTTATCAGACACTCTTATCCAGAGTGATGTTCAACGAGTGCAAATTCAGGCACAAGAAGTTCTGAACTTCTACACAAGAAAGTTCTAGTGCCAACTGAACAGGTGACAACAATACCTAGTATAATATTCTGTTGAAGTACCAATACAAAACAAACCAACCATATAAAGTACAACTAAATAGAGCACTCAAAATAGTTAACCCCAGGCTGGACCATACACAGCCCAGGTTGGTCAAGACCGAAACGCAGTTAGACAGTGGGCAGGGAAGCAGGGGAGAGGTGCAGCCTGAAGAGCTTCAGTCTGCACTTGAAGGTGGTCAGGGAGTCAGACTTTGGAGGTATGCTGGCCCTAAGCCCTTGAGAGCCAATGTCTTAAATTTGATGCAAACTGTGATAGGTAGCTTCAGTCTGCACTTGAAGGTGGTCAGGGAGTCAGACTTTGGAGGTATGCTGGCCCTAAGCCCTGGAGAGTCAATGCCTTAAATTTGATGCAAACTGTGATAGGTAGCCAGTGCAGTTTGGCAAGCAGAGGGGTGGCATGCGAAGAACAACAGAGGTTGTAGATCAGGCAGGCTGCAGCGTTCTGGATGAGCTGCAGGGGTCTGATGGCAGAAGCTGGAAGGCCAGCAAGGAGAGATTTGCAGTAGTCCAAGCAGGAGAAGATCAGTGCTTGGACCAGGAGCTGAGTAGAATAGGTGATAAGAAAAAGGCAGATTCTTCGGATATTGTAGAGGAAGAATCTACACGTCCAAGTCACTGCAGTAATGTTCACTGAGGAGAGTTTGTCGTCTAACGCGACCCCAAGGTTCTTCGTACTGGGTGAAGGAGACCTAGAGATGTCCCCCAGGAAGATGACTATGTCTAGAGGTGGAAAGGATGGAGCAGGAATGTAGATTACTGCTGTCTTGCCTGGGTTGAGCTTCAGGTGATGGTTAGGGTCATGGTTGTCTATTCAGGTGATGGTTGTCTAGGAGCTCTAGATATCACGCAGGCAAGCAGAGATGCGAGCGGAGATCTGCACGTCAGAAGCCGGAAAAGAGAGATACAGTTGGGTGTCATCAGCATAGCAGTGGTAGGATAGACCATGAGCAGAGATAATTGGGCCGAGAGACTGAATGTAGAGGGAGAACAGAAGCAGATCAAGGACTGAACCTTGAGGGACACCAGTGGTAAGTGCTGATACAGTACCAGACCAGGTAACCTGGAAGGAGCAGCCAGAGATGTAGGATTTGAACCAGTCTAAGGCAGTCCCGCAGAACCCTAGAGTTGATAAGGATGACAGGAGAATGGGGTGATCAACAGTGTCAAATGCAGCAGAAAGATCAAAGAGAATCAGGACCGAGGAAAGGGAGACAGCACATGCTGCATGAAGTGCCTCACTGACGGAGAGAAGTGCAGTCTTAGTTGAGTGTCTGGCTCGGAAGCTGGACTGGTGAGGCTCCAGGAGGTTGTTCCCTGAGAGAAATGAGGAGAGTTGATTAGAAACAGCACATTCAAGCATCTTTGACAGGAAGGGGAGAAGAGAAATGGGGCAGTAGTTCTGGATGGCAGAGGGGTCTAGGGTTTTTTTTTTTAAGTAGAGGAGTGATGTGGGCCTGTTTGAAGCTGGAAAGAAAGTGGACAAGTTGGAGTTGACAAGAGAGGTGATAAGTGAGAGCATGTCGGGAGTGATGGTCTGGAGGAGAGATGAGGGGATAGGGTCAAGGGCACAGGTGGTCGGATGGTGAGAGAACAGGAGCTCTGAGACATCTGAAGTGGAAAGAGGGGAAAAAGCAGAGAGTAAGGAGGAAGAGACAGGGAGGGTGGGATGGGGAGGCAGTTGTGGATGAAATTATATTGTAAAATGTTCTTATGAAGTTGGCTGGTAGGTTTTTCCAGGCTTCTTGTTCTTGTAGAACCTGCTATAGTTCTAAAACCCTGATCAAAAGGGTTATTTTCTTCGCATAAATGTAATTTATTTGAAGGATAGATTTCTCTACAAATTTTAGCATGAACTCATGGTAACTGAAGAAGAGAGATATTATTCCATAACATACCAGGGTGCCAGTAGAGGACTTCCACTGACGTCATAGATTTTTGTTTTTCATGCAGCATCTGCCATATTGTCAGGCAAACAAAGAAACATAGCTGCAACAGTTAATAATGAAAATCAAGACGACTGCAGTCAGTACAATCTTTCTGAAACGATTAAAAATGTATTTTTTACCAGCAGATCACGTTACATTCAAAAGCTGAAACATATAGGCATCACAGATCCATATAATTTACCCACAAACGTATTTATTTATTATTTATTCTGCCCACTGCTCTCTCTCGCTCTCTCCCTCTCTGTGTGCGTACACGTTCATTACTTCAGATGGATTAAATGTAGAGGAGTGTGCATGTGACAAAAATAAAGGCTTCTTCTTAATGTCCCCACAAATGTATTTATTCCACTTGAAAGGTGTTCGGCAAATGAGCTACCAGATTTGGGATACTATGACATCCTGAACCATTTAGTATTTGGGACTTCTAAATACACCGGAGATGCTAAAGGCATAGGAAAGTACAGATTTCCACCAATATTTTGAGGCAGGTTTCGTGCCGAAATGTTATGGGAAATTCCCGATCAAGAAAAATACTTTATGACAAAGGTAAGCTCAAATGTGGACTTCTAATAGTAATAAACAAGCCAGGGCCTAGATCGAGCATATTTTAAAGTGTTTAGCTTTGTGTACATTATTAGTACATAACAAAAATGCTTATAGTCTCACTAAGCATTAGGTCTAATAAAATACATCACATCCAAAGCCCACATCCAGATCCACATTTTAATGTTGCACAGAGCTTTCACACTAACTTCACACACATACACATGCTGAAATGTTTTGTTGGCATCCAGTCTTCCCGTTTAACTGCAACTCACCATTTTTCTCATCTTTCTGGATTCGCCGAGAAGCAGTGAAAAGTTAAACCACATCTGTTATTACATCCAAAAGCACTACAGGTCTTTGCCATTGTTCTTTTAGATGGAACTTCTACAATCTGTAGATGTTTACTGAATTGGGCTAACAGTCACTCGCATACACTTGTGCCGGTCGTTGGCAAACACAAAGCTCGCCCAACAATATGGCTGCATAAACAAATCCGCAGTTGCAATGATGTCACATGAAAGTCTTCCATACTTGTATGCCTATTTCAAACCAATGACCAGGGTTGCATCCGGGGTTATTGTACAGTGCTCAAAACTTCTTTTGCTAATTAAAATCAAGTGAGTAATACAGGGTAATCCCCAGTCATGACAATTCATATAGGACCTAGACACTCTGTGTCTGGCTCTCACACATATTCACCTCTCAAGAGGTGAGTCACGAAGCCAAGTCGGACAACGCGGCTTGACCCTTTCAAACACAGAAACAACATAGAAGTCCAACCAGGGTTATACCTATGTGAAAGGGGTACTAGAGGGTAAAATTGCTTAGCTCTGATATGGACATTAATTGATTTGCTCACTCTTGCCCCATCTCCTCCCTCTCTTTGATAGGCTGCTGCATGAGATTTTCCCGCGTTCATCAGAACTCTATGAGCGTGTGGCAGCGAATCGTGAGCAGTGGACCAAAGTTTCGCATAAGTTCACCATCCGCGGTTTACCCAGCAACAACTCACTGGACTTTCTGGATGAAGAGTATGAGCTGATGCAGGCACAGGGAGCATTTGGGGATGACAGTCACCGCATGAATGGTTGCCTAGACGATGAGTGCAGCAAGACAGACCAATGAAATGCCTGGAAGTGCAGGGCTTTCACTCTGAAACAGTAGATGTTACGCCTTTGTGTCAGCTCAGAGTACGGCACTGTAGAGGGAACAGACTGGGATGTGGTGAGACAATTGTCAAGACACTGGAGTTTCGTGGATGGAGCTGATATGCTGCAGATAATGATGTCATTTCCTGCCATTTGAACCATTTGGGCAAACAGAACACTTCACTTGTCATGGGATCGGGGGCAGAGCCTTGTGTTTTCTTGTCGAATAGTTAAGAGATATGTTCTTTAATTATTTACTTAATGTTTTGATAGCTGAACAAAGCCTGCGTGTTTGATTTTATATATATTTTCTGTCCTGCTGTAACAGATCATAAACTCCATCCAAATGTACAGAAGTGAATTTTAGTTTATAAAACAGTCTACAGGAAATGTTTGAGTAAGTAATCGCTGTAGAAATCTTATTGTCGCAAGCTAGCTCTCTAATTTTACACACAGAATGAGGGTTTTTTTTATTTAAACTGTAAAGACAATCAATCAAACCATTAGACATCCTTTACTTCCCTTTTTCCATCCATGTGAATGCAATTTGCTGTGATGAGAGAAAACTCAAGATGAGGTGAGATTTTAGTGAACATCGACACACAGACACACGCGAGCGTTAGTAAAGCATTCAACGCTAGTAATTTAACAAAGCTGATTGATGTGACTTTTGTCCCAGATATTTAAATCTTTCTCCTGCTGAAAGTTTGCCCTCAATCCTTCATCCTGTCACATGACTCAGCCTCAGTTCAGGTAAGCCAAAAATTCTGCACTCATTTTCCCATCCAGAATTCCCACCACAAGCTCCTGTTGGAAGAGTGAATTATGGCTATATTTATGAGATGAGAAAGTTAATATGATTTAACTGAACGCTGTGTAGTTCAGTGTTTATTATGACAGTTGACCCAAAGACTGCGAGTTAAACTGTGTCTGAGTTTAAAGCCACTTCAGTGCAAACCTCGTGATTTCATCACACCAGTGGTGTTCCGACTTCTTGTATATAACATTATCAGAGGAATTTTAAGGGCTATGGCGCCCTCTGAGGCATATGAAGAGGTTTATTTCTCAGGCAGAAAACAGAATTATGTATAAATATGGATTTGCCTTATCACGTATGTGTTGCCTTTTTAAGTAGTTAAACACTGTCTATACACATACGCACAGTTTTAAAGCTATACAGCTCAGTGTGTGCAGGCATATTAACATAGGTGTGAAAGTCAAACTCAAGGCTAACTTAAGAGTTTGCTAGCGTATGAGCTAGTGTAAGGTATGAAATGGACTGCAGTAATAAATCTAATATAATTAATACAAGTTTAATATGTTTGTTATTAATAATGTAAAAAATTAGAACTAATTTCATTTCATTCATTCATTAATTCATGTTCAGCGAGTGCTTTATCCCGATCAGAATCACATCCCAAGAATACGGGGAGTGAGGCAAGAACACATACCGGACTGATTGACAAATTCCTGGTGTTTTCATACACAGGTTCAGGTACTGATTGGGGTTTAGAAAACTGCCATCTTTCTTTTGTTTATTAAAAAAATGTAAAAAGCTTAATTAAAAATAAAAAGGAATCAAATTAAATTCAATCTAAAAAGCAGTTTTAAAAATTCTGAGAATTATGTATGCTCAGGCAGACTATGTAAAACAAGAATATTTCATCACACTCTAGTAATCTTTAGTTTTTGATTGTCCATATAATTTAATTGCAGAATCATTAGACGAAAGAGTGCCAAGACTTTCTCACCTCTGACAACATGGCTGCCACCTCAGCTTTCCACGTGTGATTTACTACTGAAAGCCACAAAGCTCATCATATAAAAACTAATTTCCATGCACTATGAGCCAAATTTTTTAAAAACATCAAAAAAAAAAGTTTTATTCCAGATCCAGCTTGTTTTGTTAAACATAATCACTTGAATTTTTATTGTTCCAATGATTTTATCATATTTCCTACATTTCTCCAAGCTGTAATATAACATTATCACACAGGACCGTGAGTCGTCAGCTTCAGCTCTCGTGTGCAATATGTCCTTACTTCCTGCAACATGTAAATAACAACGTGTTTTTAAATTATTACTTTTTACATCATCCTTTTACTGAACGTATTTTCTGGTATTTCTTCGTATCTGTAGGTGGAAATGAATTTTGCTTTTTCCTGTTTTTTTCTTCACTAACAAAAGTTTCTCTCGTGCCAACCCCGTCACTTAAAAAAAAAGATGAATTTTACTGTAAATATGAATTTAAAGAAATGTTTATGTAATTAACAGATGTTTAAAAAAGCAAGTTATTTTATCTATTTAAACAGAGCGTATGTAATGAAAGTACTGGTGGTCTTTCTTCACCATCTATCATTCTTTACTATCACTAAAAAGGTTTAAAACATGAAATTTATAATAGAAGTGTAATTTTAGAGCTGCTCATGACAAAAATAAATAAAAATACATGACTAGCTTCACCTTCAGCATTTAGGGTTAAAAAAAAAACCCTCAGTGATCATTTGATCAACATTTCACCTCTAGTTAGTCCCAATAAAAAAATAATTAAATCAGAAAAACACTCATGAATTAACCGACATTGTGGGATTACAGTGGCACTGGTGATTCTGCTTTATTTCTGTTCTGTACTGAAGTGTTGGTTTTGCTGGTCGTGGCCACGAGTGAACACTGTGTACATAATGTACAGCTTTGTGTCTTTAAAAAGACATTTTCTGTCTCTGAAATGGAGAAAAAGCCACAGTTACAGTTATCATAAAATGTATGAATATAAAAAAAATTGCAGTGATTTTTTTTTCCAAATAAATTTCCTAAAATGTCAAGACTCGAATGTGTTTTTCTCCTGATTCTATAAAGCAGTACAAAAATGATTAAGACAAAATAAATACTTTATTTAAAAGGATTAAGACATAAAATACTCAGTCAAATCTCACTTCAATTTAAAAGAGCAGGACATTTGAAACCAAAAAGAGAGTTTATAAATTCATCTGATTTTTTTTTTTTTGAGGAATGCTTAGATTAAGTAAGGATATCACTGAAGGACAAAGAAACATTTCAAAATTTCACTTCAAACTTGTTTTTGTAAAAAAAAGAAATAAATAAAATAATTCTTGGAATTGTTTAAAAAAAAAAAAAATACTGCAGGTGTTGGTTTTCTTTAAATCCATCATCTTCAAAATTCATTAAAATAAAGAAACAATTTCAGAAGATTATTAATCCATCCTAAACACAGATCAGATCCCGATAAACTGATCACTGTTCCCTGATTAACACATCACTCTGCCAACAGGGTTTGTACTGCTCCTGTACACAGGGGTGCCACCATCACTTACACTTACTAACGTGAAAATCTGAACACGATGAAAGAAACTATTTTATTAAAGGGATTTTTACCTCAGCACAGAACAGCTCCACACCAAGAGCATAAACTATAAAATGTATTTGGGATAAACTGATATTTAATCGCAGTCTACACAACTGCTTGTATTTACAAAGTATAAAATCTTACTTTATAGCAAAATTAACATTATATCTTAATGGTGAGCGATTTAGGCCAGTCTGAGTAACGTGAGCTTGCTGTTTACAGACACACTCCATGTAAGGGACACACACACACACACAAAAGAGGCAAAAGTTCCAGGAGATGCTACTTTTAAAAAACTGCCAAGTGTTTTCCCTTAAAGTCCTGCCTTCTTGATTTCTTTTGACTCAAGTCCAGAGGAAGTGAATTTACAGGTTAAAGTTCACCGAGTTACAGTCGTGGAAGCATGTGGATTTTCTTCATGTCCTACAAACTTTATCTCCTTGTTCTGACTGTTATTTTAACTGAAAAAAAAAAAAAAATCATAAAAAAAAAAAAAGTGTTCATAGGGGTCTCCGGTATCAGTGTAACAATGGCTCAAAAATCATAAAGTTGGCACCCCTGGGTATGGAATGCAACTCATTTTTGCGCAAAAATGGTGTGGAGATTTACTCACAATTCTGCTACCACTACTTTTACTGTAAGGATAATAACGAATACCATTTTGATCCATTTTTCTCATGATGATACATATGGATAAAGTATCTCCTTTTCAAGTCAGCGTGTCTTAGTCATTTATCTGTTCATTTCAACCAGATGAGCTTCGTCTCAGGTTTATACATGTTGCATTTTTAATGTGGTTAAATTTGAACACTGAATATCGACCTGCTCATTGTCCCCACACACACACACACACACACACGCACGCACGCACAGCACACTTACCTGGAGTATAGATTTGCACATTAAAATTCACTGACAGAATAATCCACAGTGTGTTAGTCATTTTATCCATAAAGACCATATATACAGTTACGGTTTCAGTCCATTACCAAACACTGTGTTTACTGGGATGATACGAGTTAGTCGAGAAATCTTGTTTAAGGCCTATGTGGTATAAAACAAATGTCTTACTAAATTAACCAAACACCTATGATTTAGTGCATGAGGAGATGTCATCAGAAAAAGCACCAATTTTATGGTAAAGTAAAAAATAAATGATGCACTGTAATGATTAAATGATGTTCTGACTGCTGTAGATTAGTGCAGTTTAAATTTGTTGTACTGTTTTATGTAATTAGATGCTAAAGCACTTAACTTTATACTAGACCCTTGGTTCTTAAAGATCTGGCGTTTTTCCTTTTATTACAGTGGTGTTAATGAACTCCATTATCCTTATAAGTAACTGAATTTTTTTTTTTATAGAAACGGTTTCTATGGGAGAAAAATTCAGAAAAAAAAAAAAAAAAATCGCTAGTTTGAATAAACAATTTAGTATTTTATAATCTTTTTCCCCAGTTAGTTGTCCTGACTGTGAAAAGCTTAAGAACCCCTGCATTTTGAACATCTGTTGCATCGCTGTAATTATTAACAATTACCATTTTTATTGAAGAGCTAACTCTATAACTATTACCTTTTCAAGACCTTAGATTTTTAAAGGTCCGACATTTCTGTGAATTCCTGACCCTTACAATTTCCAGGTCTCACTGCTCATCTGCGATCTTTGATTTTTCAGTATGAACAATCTTCTTAAAATCTGTTGAGTTTTATGGTTTAATAATGCAGCGTTTCCCACAAATCCAGCATCATGGGGTTAATTTATATTTTAATATATTTACAGAGATGATGGATCTGAGGAAAGAACGCCTCCAAATCATTCGAATTGTGTATTCAGTGGGTATATTGTACATGTTCCATATAAAATAAAAGCTTTTAAATGTTGCTGTATGTATTTTTTCTCCTCCGACACTGGACTTGTGGTACACCGTGTTCGTTTTTTAGCACAGAAATAATAACCGTTCTTGACCGTGAACTCTGGTTTCTGTACGATTCAAACTTCCCGGTGTGCACCCACACCACAAACCTGAGCTAGTCCCTCCTGATTCCTGGTGAGGTGTGTGTGTGCAAGTGTCAGTAATCCCAGTGGTGCTGGTCTGTGCACAGTGAGGTCTGCAGTGTGCGCATATCTTTGAGCAGACGCAGACTGTCCTTACTGCGCTCTCCAGGTCTGGACTTGACCTTCAGCTTTCCTTCACGCTGATGAGACTGCTTCTTCAACTTCTCCACCTGCCAGACACACAAACACTTAAATCACACAGTGTCTACGAATACACAAAGTCACAACTGACGTGCTGCTCAGATACGCCAGTGTACTTTATACTTGACAAATAACCCTGAGTGTATTCCACCACCACAACAGTAATATCACCATTGGTTAAAGATTTCTGACTAGTTTTAGGAAAATTAAGATTTTCCCCATGCACACAATTTTCTTTACAGTTCAACATTAGAGCGTCTCTCTGTGTCCCAACATCCAGAGCAGAAAACTTTTTAGGAACTTGTCACTAATTTAAGATGGCAGTGGTTACTTCCTCTGTTGACCAGAAACTAGTGGACTTGAGCACTGATGACTCGGACTTGTGCATTAACTTCATTTGGACTCATAAATTGGAGACAAAGACTCGGTTTTTTTCTTTATTTTTGTAACATGCCATAATACTTTGGCATAAGATATTTATATCTACATTAATTTTTGTACGAATTCCGTGCAAGAGTGTCACACCTGCACGCCTTGGTGTGTGCATCAGATAGACTCTCAGGCACGCTCCAGACAGCATGCACACCATAAACTTTCACATAAAGGCAGCAACAGCCACCGTTAAATGGTCCGGTTCTCGGACTCAACTTAATTTTCTTTAATGACTCGGACTTGAACACTAGGAACTCGAGACTGGACTCGGACTCAAGGTTTAGTGACTCAACTACAACACTGGTGGGCAGAACTTTGTGCAGTGAACATAACTGATTGGTCGATTACAAGTGTGGAGCTGGAAACCTCACAGGACTGTATTCTGTACACACTGCTAGAAACAGAAAGTCAGGTACTGAAATGTAGGATATGCATGAAAGTTTTACAGGAAATAAAGTCCCAACGTGAAGCATTTTCACAATAAAATATCTTGATTTCATTATGCAATAAAAGTTGAGGTAAAATGCGTTACATGAAATAACTGAAATACACTATAGTCAATCTTCCCACTTTATAATGATAAAATTCAGCAGAGGTGACTCCGACTGCTCCGGGCTGCAACTCCCTGTCATTTTAATGTCACTGGATGACCACCAGGGGGCGCCGACTATACCCTCATCACGTTTGTCTTACTCTATCGCATCATTAACTCTGTTTTAATTATAACAGACAAATATAAAAATACATATTCTTTTTCATTAGGATTACTGTTATGTTTAATTTTGTATTCATTATTATGAATGCGTACTTTATTTATGCATTATCATCACCACCACTGCTTTTGATGGCTGAGCATTTTAGTGATAAAAGGGTTTTGAGATCAGATTAGAAAACAGCAGGTGATAGTGCAATAAATTTTATATTATTATATACGTATATGATTTTTAAAAATTTTATTTTATAACCCCAAATCAGACAAAATTGGGACAGTATGCTGAAATTAAAACTGAAAAGAATGACTTGTAAATAATCTTTGACTTGCATTTCACTCAAAACAATAAAATAGCACACTATTTTACCTCATGAATTGCATTTTTTTTTTTTAAATAAACACAGTTCAATTCTGATTCCCGCAACACATATCCAAAAAAAAAAAAAGGAACAGTAAAGCATTTACCACTTTATACAGGTGCCTCTCAAAAAAATTTGAATACCATAAAGATATTCTATATTTTCCATTTGTTATTCAAGAAAGTTTAAATTTAATATATTCTAGGCTCATGTAAGAAAAATGTTTGAAACATTTTAGTTATTTTAAATTCTGATAATCATGGTACATACAGCACAAAAAAATTAAAAAACATTTCAAAATATTAGAACATTTCACTTTGAGTAAAACCGTATAAATACCATGTATCTTGCGGTCTAGTTCAGTCCACACAACCACAATCATGGGGAAGACCATCTTCTGGACAACTGTCAAGTCAGCAATCATCCATCGACACCCTCCACAATGAGAGTAAGCCACAGAAGGTCATTACTGAAAAGGCTGGCTAGAAAAGGTGCACAAGCAACAGGGATGGACGCAGCCTTGAGAGGATGGTCAAGAAAAGTCGATTCAGGAACTTGGGAGAGCTTCACAAGGAGTAGACTGAGGCTGGTGTCAGTGCATCAAGAGCCACGACATCTTCAGGAAAGGGGCTACAACTGTCACATTCCTATTATCAGGCCACTCCTGAACCAGAGACAACGTCAGAAGCATCTCACCTGGGCTAAGGAGAGAAAGAACTGAACTGTTACTCAGGTGGTCCAAAGTCCTCTTTTCAGATGAAAGTAAATGTTGTATTTCACTTGGAAATCAAGGTCCTAGAGTTTGGAGGAAGAGTGAAGAGACACAGAATCCAAGGTGTTTGAAGTCCAGTGTGAAGTTTCCGCAATCTGTGATGATTTGGGTGCCATGTCATCTTCTGGTGCTGTGCCACTGTGTTTTATCAAATCCAAAGTCAACACAGCAGCTACCAGGAGATTTTAGAGAACTTCATGCTTCCATCTGCTGACAAGCTTTATGGAGATGCCGATTTTCTTTTCTAGTAGGACTTAGGTGGACGTTTTCCATACAGTCCCAACTTTTTTCTGATTTAGGGTTGCATTTCATACAGAACGCAGTTGAAAAGTAATGCATTTTAAACAAAGTCTTTTTTTGGTTAGAATGAAGAAAATGCAGATGTGCAAAAATAGTAACAGCATCTATAGCAAACAATATCTTAAACAAAAAGTATGTAAGGGATATTAAAAAGAAACACTGCCTTCACTATTTGCTATAGCTGTTGCCATTTTTTTTTTTCCACAACTGAATTAAACCTCCTTTCAACAGAAAGAATGTCTTTTGTGATATGAAATGCCATCACATCAGTAATTTCTCTCTCACTGGGATCTTGTCATACGGAACAGTGCTGGGAAATGTGATGAGATGTGGTGAGAAGCTCAAAAATGAGATGTGGTGCTCGATGCAGAGTCTGGTTTAGTTTCAGAGAAAATTACGATTTAAGTTGGGTTACTTTTGAGGAGTGTGAGGATGAAGCTGACCTGAGCCCGATGTCGTCGCACTTTAGCAATCTGTTCACCTTTTTCCTCCATCTTCTTCACCAGGTTCTCTCTCTCTCGTTCCAAATCCTGCCTCAGTCTGTCAGAACGACACGCCTGGACCTGCTTCCCCAGCTCCTGGTGCTCGCTGTCTCTCACACACACACACACACACACACACACACACACACACACACACACACACACACAGTAACACCATTACAAGCATGCAGCATGAACTGCAAAATATATATGAACTGAAATGTAAGATTAAATTAGCATAACACCATCAAACTAAATCTTGAACTCTGTAGTAAGCTAAAATATGTATAAAATTGAAAAGTGGAAACTCACAAGCTGATATGTGCAAACTCGTCCTGTAGAGCCTGCAGCAGCTCTGAAAGCTCCTCACTACAGGAAGAAGAGGAGGAGAAGGAGGAGGAGCTACTGCATGACCGATGCTCTAAAGCCTCTTTCCCATTTGTCAGGGGCGTGGCTCCCAGCACACGCTCATTACACAGCTGACGGTTGTGTTGCTTCAGGAGATGGAGGACGTGCTGCACGTTAGCACGGACAGAGTGACTCGCCCCT
Source organism: Sciades herzbergii (assembly GCA_026153275.1). Classification (NCBI taxonomy): domain Eukaryota; kingdom Metazoa; phylum Chordata; class Actinopteri; order Siluriformes; family Ariidae; genus Sciades; species Sciades herzbergii. The sequence continues at coordinate 51,394,680 of JAPFFA010000008.1, read as the reverse complement.
GTGGACTACAGACACACACAGACAGAGAGAGAGAGAGAGAGAGAGAGAGAGAGAGAGAGAGAGAGAGAGAGCATACATTTATAATGAATAACGTTTATTAAAGTGTTATACTTTATTCATTGTCACACTAAGAACAGCAATAAATGTTTATAACTGTTTAAACAACAAACACACTAGTTATATTTCATTCTTTATATCTTACAGGTATAGCTGAAGTTTCTGGTGTTTCGCCGTACTGTAAATTTACTGTGAATTCTCTCTCATTATATTTAATTACAAAACAATAAGAGCGAGAGAAATTAGGGGAGATTTTACACTTCACTCTGGATAAATGAGTGGATTAAACTGGTGTTACTCTCGCCAGAATATATATATTAGGGCTGTCAAACGATTAAAAAATTTAATCGCGATTAATCTCAGAATTTCATATAGTTAATCGCGATTAATCGCATTTTTTAATCTCATCTCATTATCTCTAGCCGCTTTATCCTTCTACAGGGTCGCAGGCAAGCTGGAGCCTATCCCAGC
>JAPFFA010000008.1:51306614-51321130 GCA_026153275.1 Sciades herzbergii | reverse complement strand
CCTAGGTTACCAACCACCACTCTTCCCCAACCAAGAGGAGGAGGTCGCCGTACCCTCAGCCCAGACCTTCATACACCGCTGCAGGAGGACTTGGGCATTGGCCCGGAGAAGACTCATTCGCTCCACCCTAGCATCCAAGAGGCAGGCCGACAAACGCCGCTCTAAGGCACCCACCTACCGGGTGGGGCAGTGAGTCATGCTCTCCACGCGCCATCTGCCACTTAGAACCGTCTCCTGTAAGCTGGCCCCCAGATACCTAGGACCCTTCCTCATCAGCAAGGTAATTAATCCATGCTCCATCAGACTGGCATTACCACTTACCATGCAACGTATTCACCCCACTTTCCACATGTCACAGCTTATACCTCTGGTCTCTAGTCCTTTGTCCCTGGATTAAATCACCTTATTTATTGGATTATTGTCTGTGTTCTGCTTGCGGATCCTTATCTCACCACACCACCACCACCCCTAACACAAACTGATAGCGATTAGTTAAGTAAGACCTGAACCAAGAGAGGGCCATTGCTGTAATTCCCACATTTTCTAGTCTATGCAGGAGAACTGAATGATCAATGGTGTCAAAGGCTATACAGGCAAACAGACACAGCCCTGATCATATGCCAGTCGTAGGTCATTCACTACTTTAACAAGTGCCGTCTCAGTCCACTGATAAGATCTAAATCCTGATTGATACATTTTATGGACGCTATTCCTATGTAGATATGAGCATAACTGCACAGCTTTTTTTCTCAGATCTTGCTGATAAAGGGGAGGATTGATATTGGCCTATAATTGGATAGCTGACAGGGGTTGAGGTCAGGTTTTTTAATCAGGAGTTTGATAACTGCTCATTTAAAGGATCTGAGTACATAGCCCAATTCTAAGGGAAGAATTGGTTATTTTTTAGATGTTTGATTGCTTCTGGTATTATCTTTTTGAAGAGTCATGAAGGTAAAGGATCTAGTACATAAGTTGAAGATTTTGATGTAGAAATTAATGAAGTTAGTTCAATTTTTCAAAGGGGAGTAAAAAAAATTCTAATTGCTGATCTGATACAATTATATTGTTAACTACAGGGTTACTTTAATTTTCTGGACTTAAATTAGTAGTTTGAATTTTTTGTCTGATATTTTCAATTTTGCCATTGAAAAAAAATCATGAAATTGTTGCTATTGCATATTGGAGGTGTTCATGTGTCTTATTCCTCACAAATTTTGCTACAGTATTTAAATAAGAATTTAGAATTAGTTTTGCTATTTTCTATTATGGTGGAGAGATGTTGATCTAGCAGCACTAAGAGCTTTTCTATACTTCAAGAGGCTCTCCTTCTATGCTAATTGGAATACGACCAATTTGTTTGACACCATTTATGTTCTAACTTTTGAATGGTCTATTTTAAGGTGTGTGTGTGTGTGTGTGTGTGTAATCGTTATACCAGGGAACTAGTTTTTTTTTTCTTCTCTCATTTTTCTTTTAAGTGGCGCTACATTATCTAAAGTATAGCAGAATGCTGATTCTAAGCATTCTTAGATTGCATGATCAAGTTTTGAGGGGTCAGACGGTGATCCAGTCAAAGTTGATATCGCTAGAAAAACTGAAAACTTTCTGACCTCTTGATAAAGCTCTTCTGACCTCGCTTCAGCTGTTTTCAGCACAGGGGATACAAGCATATAGCATCAACTAGTCATATTAAGTGAAGCCGAGACCCAATGGAACGGCGCGATAATGACGTTGAATCTAAATTGTATTGCTCTATCATGCCATTCCATTTGTTCTCATTATTGTTCTAGCCAATTGGCAATGAGGTCACAGTACAGCAAATCATGCCAATATTTGTAAAAACGAAACACACTCTGGTGGTAGTGAACAATGAAACTCAGAAGAAAAAGTCGCTATGACAAGTTCAAGGTGACTTGGTTGCCGGATCATCCATGCATCAAAGTATCAAGCCAAGGTGGAAAAACATGCATTTTTTTTTTAAGTATGTTGGTCCAATTTCTCCATCAAGTTTCTTCAAATGTAGCACTCAGAATGCAAGAAAATGCACCATTTTACATTGGGTTTTTTTTTTTCTCCCAAAATTTCCGGGTTGGGGGAAGAAATGCCCCAGACCCCCCTAGAAGGGCATGACTGCAGTGTGGAATCTGATCAACAACTTTTCATTCTCAGAGGGTTGGCAAGTATGCATTATGGCCTAGCTAATTTAAAGTGCCATAAGATCTGGTCTCTTACAACCAAAGCTCTTTCAGGTTTCTCAACGAGTGCTTCACTGAAGAGATTGCTCTCTTAGACCTGTTAGACATGTGAAGCAGAGAGGAAAGGTGCTACCATGAGCAAGCCTCAGTGTTAGCTTTGGCTCTACGATTATGCTGCCAAATCATCACCCATTCGCCCCACAGTGAGGGCTCTAACATCAAAGTTAGGGGATTACTAACTCCACCTAGGGCATCCAGACTTTCCCCTACAGAAATGACACTGTCACTCTCACTAAACCCTCTCTAGAGTCTGGTTGCATACCACTAAAGCTATAATCTCTGTCAGAGAGCTAACTAATATAAACTTATCACAAATAAAGCTATTACTAATGACAGAGGAAGAATGAATAAACATCCTGCACTCAACACATTGAACAAGCTGAATGTTTGCCATGATAAATGGTTTACGTACCTTAATTAAAGGTTTGTTGATATTACGGCAGATCTGATGTGGATGGCCTCCGATTGCTATCTTTGCACAAGAAAAAAAAAACCTTGCTGTCTTTGGTGTTCTTCGAGAAAAATGAAAATGCAAAAAGTGAAAATACAACAAAAATAAAATGATAGTGGAAAATTATTTCTAGAAAATATGTAAAAGATTGTAGATTAAATGCTGACACCGAAAAGACTCATGGCAAACAATTTGAAAACAGGAATTACATCACAGGAAACTAGTTAGCTTCAGAAGCTATACATAGCCTCTCCAGCCTAACCCCCCCCCCAAAATAAATAAATAAATAAAAATAAAAATTCTGGACAAGCCATGCCCACAAGTGATAAACCAGCATAGGCATGAGCTAGCATGAATTATGTTTTTGTTCAATGCTGCATATCAGTTGATTATACTGTAATATATCAAGCTACAATTAAAAAGAGTAAAAACTAAAGATGTGATTAGGTGGCCATTTTTGAGGTTGAAGCTATATTTTAAAGATTAACCATGAAAACTCAAAGTCAGTGTTAAAAAGCAGGTGATACAAATAATGATTTTACAATAGGATTTAGTGCAATATAATCTGAGCTGTGAGACTCACTGTTACACCCCCCTCCCATTCTCTAAAATCCAATAAAACAATTGATCTCAAAAGCAAAGAAATAATTTAATAAAATGTAATATTTAAACACCTGAGATACCATTTCAGTGTCTTTCTTTAACATTATTGTTTTCCTGGTCCACAAGTCAAAAACTCGTAACTCGTCAATATTCACCAGACTTTCTTTAATGTCAGCTTAAAATATTTCTCACCTTTGTATTTGCAGAGTATTATAATATTTTTGTTTTATACTAAATATTTTATTCAATGTATTTACTATATGCTTAATTATATAGTTGTTTAAAAATTTTTATAAACAATAAAATGCAATGTATCGGTGTTAGTAACAGCACTGAAAACCTGAGTTTGCAGCAGCCTCCAAACATGGCCGCTCCAGACTACACTTCCCAAGCACCACAGCGCCCCTCTTCACCAGAATTCTAACCTCAATACTTGTCTCTAATTTACCGGCAGTTACCTTCCCTATATAAGCTCAGTTCTCACACTCTGACTTTGCAAAGTATCGTTCTGTGCCCCCGTACCTGACTTTACCAAGCCGTTTGACTATCTGCCTGACTTCCCGTTATTGAACTCTGTTTACATTTATTTCTGTGTTCTCTTGCCTGATCTCTGATATTCTGTTCGCCGATTGATTGACCCTTGCCCGTCCCTGACTACTTCTCCAGTTTCCTGATTTGGCTTTGTTTACGGTTTGCGACGCACCCGCTCTCCCCTGTATCTGCATCCGTAAGTGCCTGCACCCTCACAGATACTTTGCCATCAATGCATGCAGCAGAGGAATCCAAGCAAACTGCGATTAACACTCAGGGGTGTCTGTTAGGAGAGCACCAACAGATCAGCGATCTCAACACCAGGACATTGCAACTCACTGCTATTGTGTTGCAAGCCATCCTCACACGCCCCTCATCTTCCATTGGTGTTTTTCAGATGATTCCACGGCCTGAAAAGTATTCGGGTGAAGTGTCTAACTGTAAGGGATTCCTGCTCCAATGCTCTCTGTATTTCTCTGCTCTCACAGGAGCCACAGAAGAACAGAAAATTGCTCAATTCAATCAATTTCCTTTCAGGCAAGGCTTTACAGTGGGCTAGTGCTGTGTGGAAGCTTGGGGGTGAACATACCACCTCCTATGACTGGTTCATAGAGCTTTTTAAGTGAGTATTTGATCATCAGCCTGAAGGAGTTGATGTCGGCGAGAGCTTATTGACCATCAGACAGGGAGATAGGGGGGTTGCTGAACATGCACCGGACTTTCACACACTGGCCGCTGGCAGTGGTTGGAACAAGCCAGCGCTAAAAGCCACGTTTCGTTAAGGTCTGTGCCCTGAAGTGCTAAGTGAAATGGTCTGCCATGATGAACATCTCTCCCTTGACTTCCTGATCAATCTGGCTATTCATCTGGATCACCTCATTAAGAACAGACCCTCATTACAGTTACCTCCAGCACTCTCCTACTTTGGCCTCCCCAACTCCCATGGAGGTCTCTCACGCTTGCTTACAATGGTCTGAGAGAAATAGGAGACACCGTGAGGGCCTCTGTTTCTACTGTGGTGAGTCCAGTCATCAGATTGCTAAGTGCCCTGTTCACCCATCGTGGAAGAATCAGACCCACCAAGTAACCAGTCTTCCTAGCCCAGTGAGTTTTGAAGCTATTCACAAGTCTCACTCATTTAAGGTACCTGTTGTGTTAAAACTGCCAGACTCAACCCATATTCTCTGTGTTCATAGACTCAGGGGTGGAAGGAAATTTCATCAGCAGCTCGATCATACAGAAATTCCACTTGTCCACTGACGAACTCCAAACACCACTCAAATTAAAAGCCATCGATGGGGGTCCCATCGATGACAGGCTTGTTACTGTGCGCATGTCGCCCCTTAAAATTCAGGTGGGGGCAATCCACTCTGAGCTCATTTCCCTGTTGGTCACCCATACTGCCCATCATGACCTTATTTTGGGATTCCTGTGGCTTCAGCTTCACAATCCTTTAATATCTTGACGACAAAAATGAATCCTCCAATGGTCCCTGTCTTGCTTCCAGAACTGCCTGAAATTCCCCCTGCTTGTGCTCTCTTCCACCTCTGTAGAGAGCTCTCTGCCCGATTCATAAGATAATGTTACTTCATGCTACCTAGATTTCAAAGAAGTGTTCAGCAAGGGTAAAACCAGTGGCCTGCCTCCTGATTGTCCCCATGACTGTCCCACAGACCTCCTCCCAGGTACAACTCCTCCTCGCAACCGTATCTGCCCCCTGTTCATAACTGAACAAACTGCTATGGAGGAGTATGTTCAAGAGGCATTGAAACAAAAGTATATTAGACCGCCAACATTTCCAGCTTCAGCTAGCTTCTTCTTTGTTGAGGTGAAAAGGGGTCTCCGCCCATGTATCAATTATTAAGGCCTCAGTCAGGTCACTGCCAAATACCCCTATCTGCTTCCAATGGTTCCTTCAGCTCTGGAACAGTTAAGAACAGCCAAGATCTTCTCCAAACTAGAGCCTAGTATAGTGCATATAACCTGGTCAGGATTCGAGAGAGCGAGGAATGGAAGATAGCATTTCGGACCACCATCGGTCACTTCGAATATTTGGTCATGGCTTATGGCCTTTCTTGCGCACCAAGTTTCTGCCAGTGCCTCATTAACGACGTGTTCAGGGATATGCTGGGGAGGTTTGTAATTGCTTACATCAATGACCTCTTGATCTACTCCCCAGATGAGGAGGCCCATCATGAACACATCAGGTCAGTGCGCTCCCATTTGTTCAAGAACCATCTGTATGTCAAAGCCGAAAAATGTGAGTTCCACATCAACCAGATCTCGTTTCTTGGATATATCATCAGCTCAGAGGATGTGAGCATAGATCAGGGCAAAGTCTCAGCAGTCACGTCATGGCCCACTCCCATGTCCGTGAAGGAGCTACAAAGTTTCTTGGGGTTTGAAAACTTTTATCAACGCTTCATTCATGGGTTCAGCACAATTGCCGCTCTTTTCACAACCCTGCTTAAAAATGGACCACACCGCCTCCAGTGGAACCCAGCAGCCGAAGATGCAGTCAACTGGCTCAAGTCCACCTTCACTATCTTGCAACATCCAGACCCTACAAAGCTGTTCGTCGTGGAGGTAGATGCCTCAGAGACTGGAGTAGGAGGGGTTCTCTCTCAGCGTCTTGGGGAAAAGCCCAAGCTACATCCCATTGCCTTCTACTCCAAGAAGCTCACCCCAACTGAGCGAAATTATGACATTGGAAACCAAGAGCTCCTGGCCATTAAACTGGCGCTAGAAGAATGGAGGCACTGCTTGGAAGGTGCTGCACATCCATTCACCGTCCTTACTGACCACAAGAACTTGCAGTATCTAAAGACAACTAAACACCTGAATCACCACCAAGCTAGATGGGCCCTATTCTTCATCTAATTCCAGTTCATGATATCCATGTTCCAGTTCATGAGATCCTGGTTCCAGAAATACTAAGGCTGATGCTCTCTCCAGAATCCATAACATGTTGACTCACACATCCGAACCCACTCCCATTCTTCCACCAGCCTGTTTTGTACAAAGTATCACTTGGGACATCGACAATATAATCAGGCAATCTTAACCGGCTAACCCGACTGAGAACTGTCCTCCCAGACTCATGCATATGCCACCAAGACTCAGAGTCAAACTCATCACATGGGCTCACTCCTTTCCAGCCATGGGGCATCCCAGCAGCCATTACACTTACCAACTTCTGAGGAGCAAGTACTGGTGGGAGAACATGGTCTCCGATATCAGCCACTTTGTCTCCTCGTGCTCTGCCTGTGCCCAAGCCAAGGTACCTCGAACTCCACCTGCCAGTAAACTCTGTTCTCTCCTGGTACCCCAACGACCCTGGTCACATATTGTCACTGACTTTCTCACTGACCTACCTCAATCCCAAGGCAATACAGTCATCCTGGTGATTATAGACTGGTTCTCCAAGACACTCAAGCTCATCCTGTTACCCAGCCTACCCACAGCATTTGAAACTGCAGAATTGTTGTTCAATCATATTTTCTGCTATTACGGTATTCCTGAAGACATTGTTGGTGACCAGGGTCCCCAGTTCATCTCCAGACTGTGGTCCAAATTCATGGACAAGCTAGGAGTATCAATAAGTCTCACTTCAAGATATCACCCTCAATCCAACGGCCAGGTGGAGCACGTGAACCAAAAGGTGGGTTGCTTCCTCTGAATCTTCTGCATGAGGAACCATAACGACTGGGCACAATTCCACCCCTGGGCTGAATATGCACAGAATTTGCTAAAACACTCTGCTACTCAGTTAACCCCTTTCCAGTGCATTCTAGGCTATCAACTACCACTTTTCCCTTGGGATGATGCACCCACTCAGAACCTGGCAGTAGACTCTTGGTTCCAGAGGAGTCAATAAGTATGGGAGGTCCATCAGAGACTGGAGCACGTCAATTCAAAGTACAAACAATATACCAACAAGCACAGAGGGGAGACCCCAGAGTATGCCCAAGGAAACAGAGTGGGTATCCACTTAGGGCTTGAGGGAACCCAACACCTGCAAGAAGCTTCAAGCCTGACACATCGGCCCATACAAGGTAGTGCACAAGGTCAACAAGGTCTCCTACAACCTCGAACTCTCATCTCACTGTAAGATGACTCCCACATTCCACATATCATGTTTAACCCTCTGGGGTCTGAGGGTATTTTCTGGCACTCTAATGATTTTAGTATGCTCTGATTTTTGTTGTCAATTTCAACAAATCTAAGCAGTATTTTCAAAGTCTTATGACTTTTTTGTATTCAGCACAAGTTCAGTTACAATAATATCTGTGTAGTATGTATGTCATGACTGTACTTAAAAAAATAACATAAATGATGTTGTAAAAAGCAGTTTTAGAACTGTATTGGAACGTGTGAAAAAAAAAAACATGACCTTACCCATTGTGACGAACTGTTTTGATCACTTGAGGTGATTCTGTTCAGTCTTAGGAATGAATCAAGCACAAAACTTAAATGTTTTTTAAAAAAAGAAATGTTTACACTTACTCAAGTTGATCTATGGCTGGATTGGGTCGAAGTAAAAAAAAAAAAATAAAAAAAAAGGCACCACATTGCAGTTCTCAAGATTGAACTGAATCATGAAATGAATCATGAATTGAATCACTGTCTTCAATCATCCAAAGTGCACAAAATCCACATGCCATCTTGAAACAAGTTTTACCTCCAAATAGCCTGAACTATGTCTGACAGATTTTATTCTGTTTACGGTGGGTGTTCCCACCGCGAAAGAGAAACCAATCGAAACCGAATGAGTGAAAATGATCATCTGTTAGGGTTGCTGGAGGTGTGGTGAATTCGGACCTAAAAGCAGAACACGCACACAGACAGTAATCCAAGAAGCGTAGTGGGTTTAATCCAGAAAAGGGCATGGCAAAAATGAAACAATAACAAAAATAGTTCAGGTATAAAAAGAAAACGTAAAACTTGACTTAAAAAACGAGGCAGGCAAAGACATGAAACAAAAACTGAGGGGAAAAAACAGGAAAAAAACTCTCGAGGCAAAAAACGGCTCGAGTCTACATACGAGATGTTCTGGCATTGTCTGTGGCTGAGAACAGCGTTTAAAAAGGCAGCAGTGATGATCAGGAAGTGAATGCAGGTGAGCGCTCGCTGAACGGGGAAGCAGGCAGGATGGAATTCCTGTCCCGGATCCGGATCGGAGCTGATGTGGGAGATCCGCAAGCTCAGGAGCAGATGTCCGGGGCGGAGCATGAAATTTTCATGCCGTTACCATGTGAATAGCCTTTTATGAATGCGTACTTGCGCGCTCAGTGCTCCGATTCCGGTGTGACTGAGTAAGGTGACAAGTTCTATGTTTCATCTAATTTAGGCAATTTAAAAACTATAATATTATTTGGCAGTGGGCACATAAAGTGTAAAGTATGAAGTTTCTGTCAATATGTTTATCATGCTTGTATGATGAAACTCATGAAGATATTTATCTAAATACATGACCTACTCATTCTAAACCTGTCAAGCTTTGCCAGTGAAGCTCTCGACCTCAGAGGGTTAAAACCTGCCATCCAAGGTCCTCTAACCACAGACAAACCCACCCAAGAACCTCCCTCCCTAGATCTAGAAGGCAACCCCATTTATCAAGTCAATAAGATCCTCAACTGCCATAGCAGACAAACACAACTCGAATACCTGGTCGACTGGGAGGGGTATGGCCCAGAAGAGCGCAGCTGGGTTAGCTCCAAGGACATCTTAGACCCCCTCCTCACTCAAGAGTTCCACAGGGAGCACCCAGACAAACCAGCACCAAGGAAGAGAGGTCACCCAAGAAAAGAAGTTGCTCCCAGAGGGAGCTCCTGGGGGTGGAGGGGGGGTTCTGTTAGTAACAGTGCTGAAAACCTGAGTTCAGAATAGCCTCCAAACATGGCCGCTCTGGACTACACTTCATAAGCACCACAGCACCCCCTCGTCACCAGAATTCTAACCTCAACACCGATCTCTAATTTACAGTAGTGCTTGAAACAGTGCAAAGTATCACTGTGTGTGACTACCTGACCATACCAAGCCTTTGTTTCCTGTACTGACTTACCTTGATTCTGACCTTTATTACGTTTGTTTCTGACTTTATATACTCTGCCTGTGACATTCTGACTGCACCTTGCTCAACCCTTTGCTTCCCATTAACTACAAATTGGATTATGATTTGGATTTGTCTCCCAGTTTGTGACGCACCCACTCTCCCCTGTGACTGCTTCTGTAACTGGCTGTATTTCTGACAGAATACTTCACAGCTATCATGGATGCAGCAGAGGAGGCTAAAAAAACTGCCATTTTCAGCACAAGGACATCTGTTAGGAGAACATCAGCAAATGCTGAGTGACCTGGACATCTATATTTCTCAACTCACCACTGCCTTTCAACAACATCAATTCCTCAATTTAAAGGTATTGCTAAATCTCTGTCTTCCCATGTTCTGTCAGCCCTGATAGACTTCAGGGCTGCAGGCAACTTTATTGACTGTGAGGTTGTCAAAAAAGCACCAATTACCCACACAGGAAATCCCAAAAATATTGACGGTGGGCCCATTGAGGAGGGGGTTGCCGCCACTCGTACACTGCCCCTGGAGATTCAGGTCAGTGCCCTTCACAAGGAGACCATCTCCCTGTTCGTCACCCGCACCCAAAGCCAAACCATCGTCCTTAGGTTTCCCTGGTGACAGCTCCATGACCCTCACATTTCCTGGCACAGCAGGGAGATCCTTCAGTTGTTACCATTCTGCTGACAGCACTGTCTCCATCTACCCCAGATAACACTAGCCTCTACCTCAGTGGACAGCCTAGTGCCTGGTAGCACCAATCATGTCCCTGCCTGTTACTGTGCATTCAAAGAAGTCTTCAGTAAGGGGAAGGCCTTACTTATGGTCTATGGAGCTACTTCCCCATAGACCATACAATTGTGCCACTGACCTCCTACTAGGCACCACACCTCCATGCTGTTGCATCTACCCCCTTGCAATCTCTGAACAAAAAGCAATGGAGAAATACATGCAGGAGGCTCTACAACAAGGCTACATCTGCCCATCTACATCACCCACATCAACAGGGTTCTTTTTTATAGAGAACAAAGAAGGGCTCAGGCTGTGCATTGATTAGAGGAGTCTCAAACAAATCACAGTCAAGTACCCTTACCCATTACTGCTGGTCCCTTTGGCCCTGGAACACTTACAATCAGCATGCACCTTCACAAAACCTGACCTCAGGAGCACAGACAATCTGGTGTGTATCTGGGAGGGGGACAAGTAGAAAACAGCATTCAGCACCATCTCTGGCCACTATGAGTATTGTTTAATGCCATATGGGCTATCTTGCGCTTCCAGCGTCTTCCAATGTCTTATCAATGACATGCTCAGCGACTTTCTAGGTCATTATGTCATTGCATACATTGACCTCCTCATCGACCTTCCAGATGAGGAGGGCTCCTTGACAATCACCTATGCGTTAAGGCAGAGAAATGCAAGTTTCACATATAACAAATTGCATTCTTGGGTTATGTCATTAGCACTAAGGGGGTCGGCATGGACCTAGACAAAATAGCTGCAGTCACGATATGGCCAACCCCCACTACTGTAAAGGAACTCCAGCAATTTTTGATTTTTGCAAATTTTCGTGGTTGTCCAGTGCTCTGCGCTTTAATGCTTGGCGTGATGTTCCGAGCGATGTTGTTCGGTGGCGTCACGGCAACTGTGCAGGCAGTTTGGGACATACCAGCGCTCTGCGTGGCGGAGCTTCTCTGCTCGCTTTTTGGATCCATGGCGTGGTGTTCGAGAGATGTTGCTGGCGGCGTCACGGCGGCGGTGCTGGAGATGTGGGACTTGTTTTTGTGGGACTGTGGCTGCTACACCACGTTAATTACATCCTGACCCCTTCTTGGTGGACTTTTTACTTTTTTTTTATTCATTTATTTTTTTTCCTTTCCTTGTCTAAATTGTAAAGCGTCCTTGGGTTTTTTGAAAGGCGCTATATAAATTTAACTTATTATTATTATTATTATTATTATTATTATAGGGGTGGAGGCCACATTTGCCCAGCTCAAGTCTGCCTTCACTACTGCTCTGACTCTCAAGCATCCAGACCCCACATTCACCATGGCAGTTGATGCTGTGGAACAGAACTATGACATAGGGAATAGAGAACTCTTGGCCATCAAGCTGGCCTGAAAAGAATGGAGACACTGGCTCGAGGGGGTCTCACACCCATTCATCATATACACGGACCACAAAAACCTTGAATACCTCAAGTTGGCTAAACGACTGAACCCCTGTCAGGCACACTGGGCTCTTTTTTTTTTTTTCCACCTGGTTCCAGTTTCCGATTGCATACCAACCCGGTTCCAAGAACACTAAGGTGGACATCCTATGCAGGATACACTCCTCCACCACCATTATCCAAGAAACTACACACATTCTACCCCCCAAGTGTTTCATCAATGCCCTCACTTGGGATATAGACAAGGAGTTGGCCCAAGTTCAGCCCTGCAACATTCAGGTAGCCTGCCCCCTGGTTTAAGGATTGTTCTGCCAGAATTCCGAGGCCACCTCATCACCTGGGCACACTCCTTGCCAGCCACAGGACACCCCAGCAGCCATTGCACATACAGTATCAGCTACTCAGGACAAAGTACTGGTGGGAGAACATGCTCATGGACATTAAACAATTTATCTCCTCCTGCTCTGTGTGTGCCCAAGCCAAGGTACCCAGGGCCCCTCCAGCAGGCAAACTCATGCCACTCCCCTTGGTCCCACCTGGGAGTTGACTTCATCACAGATCTGCCCAAATCACAAAATCACACAACCATCATGGTAATGATCAATCAGTTCTCCAAATCCATTTGACTCATTCCGTTGCTGGGCTTACCCACAGCGTTTGAAAGAGCTGAACTGATCTTTTCTCAAATATCCTGGTATTTTGGCATTCCATAAGACACAGTGAGTGTCTGGGGCCCCTAATTCACATCCAGGTTATGGTCCAAATTCATGGACAAACTGGGAGTATCGGTAAGCCTGACCTCTGGCCACCACCCACAATCTAATAGCCAGGTAGAGCAGGCAAACCAAGAAATAGGATGCGCTTCTGTCTAGAGAACTCTAAGGACTTGTTTCAATTTCTCCCTTGGGCCATGTATGCACAGAACTCACTCAAACATTCAGTGATGCAACTCACATCATTCCAATGTATACTTTGATACCAGCCTCCATAAATTCCATGGGATAGCTCTCCCATGAATATTTGAACCATTGCTATCTGGTTCCAACAAAGCGAACAGGTATGGGAGCGCATCCACCAATGCCTAGAACAGGTAGCGTGAAGATACAAACACTTCACCGATAAACACCGAGGACAGACTCCAGTATACATCCAGGGCAATAGAGTTTGGGTCTCCAACAAGTACATACGGGACCCCAACACCTACAGAAAGGTCAGTGCCAGGTACATCGGCCCCTTCAATGTTCTTCGACAAGTGAAAGAAGTATTATACAAAGTGGAGCTTCCTCAACACTGTCGTCTGTCACCCACCTTTCATGTGTCATGCCTAAAAACAGCCATCCCAGGTCCATTCGTAACAAGCACCCCAATCTCAGCATGCCCAGCACCACTCAACTCGGAGGGACAACCGGTGTACCAGGGACACAAGATCCTCAACTTGAGGGGTAGACTGGGAGGGAGGGTTACAGACTAGAAGAACACAGCTGGGTCCAAGCAAAGGATACACTGGACCTGTTACTCACCCTGGAATTTCATGCCAGACACCCTGAGAAACCGGCACCATGAAACCAAGTTTGTCTGAAGAAAGGAAACGCTCCCAAAGTGAGCGCCGTGGGGGTGGGGGTTTCCCTGTCACACACAGTGCAAAAGACCAGAGTTCATGGCAGCCTCCAAACATGTCTGCCATGGACTACAATTCCCAAACACCACACTGCCCTCCCTCTCCAGAATTCTGATTACCACCGCACCTGCTCCTCATTTCTCTCAGTCACCAAACAGTACTTAAGAACGCTCTTTCCGTGCACTCAGTGTGAAACTCAGTGTGTGGATACCTCACCATACCAAGTTTTTGTTTCTTGTACTGACTTACATTAACTCTGACCTTTATTCCATTTGTTTGAGTTTATACATTCTGCCTGTGACATTCTGACTGTGCCTTGCTCCCTTGCTTCCCATTGATGACCAATTGGATTACGACTTGGATTTGTCTCCCAGTTTGCGACGCACCCACTCTCTCCATGACTGCTTCCGTAAGTGCCTGCAGTTCTGACAGTCAATTTATGGAATAAAACAAAAATGTTCAGCAAAATGTTCAGTAAAAAGTTTTGACTATAAATAGCAAAGTCAGAGAAGCTGATAATTTTGCAGTGGTCTCTTAATTTTTTCCAGAGCTCTGTGTGTACATTTTTTATATATATATTAGTCAGAAGTTTATGTACAGTGACATTCATGTCATCTTGGATATGAATGTCATAGCAATATTGGGCTTTCAATGATTTCTCTGAACTGCTCGTTTTCTGTGGCGAAATGATTATATAACGTTTTTTTAATACAACCCTGATTCCAAAAAAGTTGGGACAAAGTACAAATTGTAAATAAAAACGGAATGCAATAATGTGGAAGTTTCAAAATTCCATATTTTATTCAGAATAGAACATA
>JAPFFA010000008.1:51227150-51239152 GCA_026153275.1 Sciades herzbergii | reverse complement strand
GTGTGTGTGTGTGTGTGTGTGTGTGTGTGTGTGTGTGTGTGTGTGTGTGTGTGTGTGTGTGTGTGTGTGTGCGCATGTGTGTGTGAACCTTTCTCTCAGCACTGTTAGGTCCCTTCCTCCTGACTGGTTCCTCCAGCAGGCGCTGTAGCTTCTCCTGGTTCTGCTCCCCAATGGCTGTGATGACACCGTAGCTGAGTTTGTCCTCAGGAATGGCGTGTCGTCGCAGCCAGCCACCACATGCAAAGCTGTAGAAGTCATGACAAGGTGCCACGCTGGCATCTACGTTGGCCTGGACAAAGCGAGCAGCCCTCAGGAGTGAGCGCCGCACTGTCCCACACTCCCGCTCACAGTGAGTGTCCTGAGCGTCCAGCCAGACTAACTTCAGCGCCAGCATGCAGCCCAGGATCACGCACACGCCACCGGCAAAGACTAGTGCAGAAAGCAGGCAGATCTCACGGCGACTCCATCTCTCAGTACTGGAGGACTTACTTCCACCAGCCCCACCTCCTGTCCCACCCCGGGACCGCCCACTACGATCTAGCGACCCGCCCAGTGTCAAGCTCATGCCATTGCTGCTGTACCGGCTCCCATACTTCACTTCTTGGAAGTCATCATAATGCGCCGTGAGTGAATAGGTCTTCTCCAGTGAGACTGGGGAATGCGGCTTGGATTTGTTGGGGAATGTGTGGAACATGTTGGCTCACACTGAGAGCATGACCTTTAACACTTGACCTTTGATCTAGGTTTGCTGTGAGAGAAAACTCTCCTGTACTCCCACTCTCCTGTACTTTTTCACCAATCCTGTGTAGAAGTGAAGACAGAGACTTAGGACATTAAACAGCATAAGAGATGGATGATACAAGGTTGAATGCTTGATTAAAATGCCTGAGGATGACAAAACACACCTCTTTCCTTGTAAGGACCTTTTTCATCCCATCACTCCTTTTATTTTTTTGTTCTATCACTCTATCCTAAAGTTGTTTGAATTGATTTGTTACACTCATCTGTCAGAGACGTGCAGCCAATCGATCAGAAAGTGGGAGAGAGATTGGAAGAAATAGAGCACACTTATTTATTCATGCTTCCAGTGAAAGTCACTGTTTTGCAGAGTTGGTCTTGGTAAAGCAGAGAGCAACAGGAAATCCTCAGGAAAAAAACTTCTCCTGCACTATCTTATACTATCCATGAGCAAGAAGAAAATCTGTTATTTCACTGTAGTACAGAAAACGGACAAAAGAAGAAAGTGCTAGATGAGATTAATTTAAAGGTTTAGGTTGCACTTAACATAAGGTTGATTTTACACTGTATGTTTTGTCATGATAACACTGTCAATGGCAAAATTCTCAAATTATTAAAGAATTCCTTGTGAGTTAAAATCAGTTATCTAAGGCCATTTAACATGACATGCCCCCCAAGAGTAACTGCAACCAAAGATGATCAACAAACAAATTCTGAAGATTTCAGAAATTTCGGAACAGAATGTGAGGTGAATGTTGTTAAGATGCACATTGAAAAAGTCACCAATAGGAGCAATGTTACATTGTAGGACCACTGTAACAATCTATTATATAATCTGAATTTCAGTGCTGATATCACGCCAAGTATATATGGCAACCCATTTTAGCAAATTAGTCTGAAGAGTGAGAATGACAGATACTGTAAATAATAATAAACACAATGTACTATATCGCTAAAATGAGCTGTGTTGGGCTGGAATGATTTGCCAAATAACCGACCACATGATCAGCAAGCTTTCATGCTATAGACAGTTTGCATGTTACATGTTATTGTCAATGTTACCATGACAACATGGAACACTTGAGTCCAGTCAACGCATTCAGCTTAGTGCTTTTTTCTAGCCTATTTAACTGATGATTAAAAGGACACTAACAGTCCATGTACATTTGATCATTCTACTTTTGTGTCAGTAACAGAAATTAATAGACCATTTTTGTTTTTATTATCAGAACTCAGATAGAAAATTTAAAAGCAACCTGTGGTTGTCACGGATATATAACATGCATGATTTACTGAGCAGTACAAATGGAGCGAATTCCAATACGATCCGAAATCACACAAGGGAAAGCGTTTTTTTGTACCGGCCCTTTCCACTGACTACCACCACAAGTATATTTAAGACCTGCGAGAAACACTGCTCATTTTCTCACTCCATGCTGTTTCGGTTGTTCTCACGTGTCGATGGTGCAACCAAACAATACCCCTGTTAAATGTGGGCTGTTTGTGTAGCACACTCCATTATCAAGGGATGTGAGTGTTGTTTATGAGTAAGGGAGGGAGCACGCTCAGGGTTTGTTCATGATGAAGTGTTGAACAATGGTACATACTGCTACTGTTTTATCACCCAGGCCAATATCAACTCAATGTGACACTCACTAAACCAGCAAGAGACAAAGCAACAGGCGACGTTCACTTTCTTTGTATGTATGTGCTACAGAGCTACAATTTCAAAAACAAGCAACATTTAAACTGAGATTTTCTCAACTCTATGCAAATTAGTTACAATGTGAATACCTGAACAGCGTGGCTTTGTAGACACAGAGTGCGTATGCTTGACTGGCCTGCTGCCAGTCCAGATCTGTCTCCTATTGAGAATGTATGATGCATCATGAAGAGGAGAATCAAACAACAGTGACCACGGACTGTTGAGCAGCTGAAGTCTTGTATCAAGCAAGAATGGACAAAAATTCCAATTGCAAAACTGCAACGATTAGTATCCTCAGATCCCATATGATTAAAAAGGGTTATTAAAAGGAACAGTGATGTAATACAATGGGTTGTATTACATCACAGTGATGTAATGAAATGCCTTTGTCCCAACTTTTTTGAGTGTGTTGCAGGCATCAATTTTTAACTTCATTTATATTTACAAAATACAATGAAGTTGGTTAGTAAAACTACTGAAAATCTTTTCTTTGTACTTTTGTCAGTTCACATGAATTAACAAATCACAGATTATTATTTTTTTATTGTATTTTGGAAAATATCCCAACTTTTCTGAAAATGGGGTTAGTAGGACACGCTTATAGAAGAGAATTATTTAAAATCACACTATCTGTTATCACCCAAATGAAGATGGGTTCCCTTTTGAGTCTGGTTCCTCTCAAGGTTTCTTCCTCATTGTCACACCTGTGCATCATGGCGCATGCATCAGTCGGATTCTCGGGCGCACTCTGGACTGGGCGCGTGTCAAGTGGACTCTTGCACACACACCATTAACGATGCACACCTGCAGAGGATTAAGGCGCAATCAGCACGCCTATTTAAAGAATATGAAAACAACACTCAGATTGCAAAGTACTGCATTATGTGTGGACACATTACTGAGCCTTAGTTCCTTGATTATTTTCCTGGTTTCCTGATTCCTGTTTTCTTGTTTCCTCATTTCTTGATTCTGCCTGTTCCTGTGATTTTCTGTTTGTGCTTCGCTCGACCTTTTGCATGTTTCCTCGTTTCCGATTTTGCCTGCCAATTTGGATTGTTTGCCTGTTGTCTCTTTTATAAATAAATAAATGTTTCTGTCTTCCAACCCCTCCCTGACAGAATATTTCACCAAACTATGGATGTAGCAGAAGTGTTCCAGTACGCCATTCCAAGCCACTTCTGGATTTTCATACCTCAGCCCCAGCCTTGTTTTTCCAGCAGCATACTGGAGTAGACACTCCAACACCCTATGATGGAGAATATCACCCTTGTGGATTCACCATGCAGTATGCCTTCTTTTATGGGGCTCTAGAAGAGCCTAAGCCTCCAGAACCTGTCTGGGTAAGCTACATGATCCCTTGGCTCATGGGATGAGCACACTGATGGATGGGTCGAGTACCTCATGAGAGTAGAGCACCCGTGCCTTCGGAGTTCACAGGCTTTTCAGGTACATTTATGAGGTATTAGAGAAGGAGGACCCCCCATGAGAATGTTTGGGAGGGAGCTAGCACATCTTAGGCCGATGCAATGGCAGCAGAGGAGGCCATTGCTCCAGAGCTCCTCCCAGTGGCCGACACAGTGACAGCAGAGGAGCCAGGGATAAAACCAGTGCAAGAGCTGGAGCCTGCGTCAGAGCCAGAGTCAGAGCTAGAGCTAGCATAAGAGCCAGAGCCTGCATCAGAGCCAATACCTGAACCAGAACCAGAGTCAGAGCTAGTGCAAGTGCCAGAGCCTGCATCAGAGCCAGAGCTAGCGCCTGAACCAGAGCAGAAGCCAGAGCCACTGCTAGAGCAAGAGCCAGAGTCAGCACCAGAGCCAGAGCCTGAGCAAGAATCAAAGCTAGAGCCAGTGCCTGAAGCAGAGCCACTGGTAGAGCAAGAGCCAAAGTCGGAACCAGAGCTAGAGCCACAGCCAGCAACCAAACCAGAGCCAGAGCTAGGACCAGTGTAAGAGTCAGCACCAGTGCAAGAGTCTGTGCCAGAACCAGCACCAGAATCAGAGCCAGTGCCTAAGTCAGTGCCAGCACCAGAGCCAATTCCAGAACCAAAGTCAGAACCAGTGCCAGCTCCAGTGCCAGATCCAATGCCAGAGTCAGAGCAGAAATGCTGAGATTAAAGCTTGGAAGAACCAGATACCAAAAGACAGGACATCAGCATTACAACATTAGGAAGTTAGAGGATCCCCAAATGAAGACCGTGTTTACTTTACAACTGAAGAATAAGTTCCAAGTGCTGGTTGATATTGAAGATCATTCCCAATCAGATACAGATGAAATTAATAGGAAGTGGATGCAAGTCAGAACAGCATTCTCCAAAAGTAGTGAGGCTTGCCTAGATTTCAAACAGCACAAGAAGAAAGAATGGATAATGCCAACCACCTGGCAGGCTATAGAAAATTGAACAGCACTAAAGAAGAAAGTCCACAAGTCAAGGTCTGGGAGACTACAAGAAAGATTCAGCACCAATATAGGGAAGCTGAACAGATTGTCAAGAAAATGACCTGAGCAGACAAGTAAGCATGCATGGACAAGCTTGCAAATGAGGCAGAGAAAGCAGCCAGTAATGGGCAGCAAGGCAAAGTATGCAGGATCACCAGAACTATATGTGGCAAGTACAGAGGAACTACAGATGCTCCCGTTAAAGACAAGCAAGGGAGACTACTAACAACAGAAAGAGAGCAAGATGCTTGATAGGCAGAACACATCAGTGAAATCCTTAACAGACCACTACCACCAATAGAAGTTGATGTACAGGAAGCTGAGGAAGACATGGATGCTATCACCACCCCACCTGAGAAGGAAGAAATTATTGCTGCTATAAAATCCCTTAAGAGGATGAATGCTCCCGGACATGACAACCAAAATGGAGAGCTATTCAAGACCAATCCTGAGCTAGCTGCAAAGATTCTCCACCCACTTTTACAGCCATTTGGGAGGAAAAGAGGATACCAAACAAATGGGCCAAGGGCATCATTGTGAAGATACAGAAGAAGGGAGCACTTAGTAATTGCAACAACTGATGCAGGATCACCCTCCTATCCATTACAAGCAAGATCCTTACAAAGATCATCATATAGAGAATCTCTGACGCATTGGATGAGCAGTTAAAGAGAGAGCAGGCAGGCTTCTGCAAAGGAAGAGGTTGTGTCGACCAAATATTCACCTTGCACAATATCATAGAGCAGTGTACAGAATGGCAGAGACAGCTGTACATCAACTTTGTGGATTTTGAGAAAGCCTTTGACAGTATCCATCAAAACAGCTTTTGGCATACTCTTCATGCATATGGCATCCTCCAACAGATAATTCTACTCATCAAGAGTTTCTACAGCAACTTCACTTGTGCAGTGGGAAACAGTGACAACACTTCTGAAGTTAAAACAGGACCCAGACAGGGATGCATCATGTCAGTATTACTCTTCAACCTGACCATCAAATGGGTAATGCGACACACCACTGAAGACCAACCAAGAGGCATAAGGTGGAGCCTCTTTACCACCCTGGTGGACCTCAATTTTGCAGATGATCTAGCCCTTCTTTCCCATACACACCAGCACATGTAAGAAAAAACATCTCATCTCAGCACATATGCTAAGCAAGTGGGATTGAAGCTCAGCCAAAAGAAAACACAAGTCATGACACACAACATCCTAAACCCTTCACCAGTCCAAGTAGACAGAGTAGATTTACAAGCAACAGAGGAGTTTACCTACCTAGGCAGCATTGTCAGGCATAATGGAGGGGCAGGTAGCGATATTAAAAGCCAGAAACGCCTTTGTAATGTTGAATAATGTATGGGGGTCACCCCAATATAGCACCAATACCAAGCTAAGATTGTACAAGAGCTATATTCTATCTACACTTCTATATGGTTCAGAATGCTGGAGAATGACTGAGTATGACATTTCCAAGCTCTCAGTGCTCCACACCAAGAATTTCCATTTAATTCTACGCATTTTCTGGCCAAGAACCATCTCTAACCAAGAACTATTCACTCACTGTAATCAGGACAGCATGGAAACCATCATTATGTGAAGGCGATGGAGATGGATTGGACACATCCTTCAAAGACAGCAAGATAACATCACACATACTGCTCTACACTAAACACCAGAAGGATGGCATAAGAGAGAGTGACCCAAGAACACCTGGCAATGCACAGTAGAGTCAGAAATGAAGACCCTGAACCACACTTGGGGCACAGTACAGAAATTGGCCCAGGACAGACAGAAGTGCTCATCCGTTGTTTCTGCCCTACATGTCAGCAGGCATAATGGGCAGTAAGTAAGTAAGTAAGTAAGTTTAAAAAGCCTTAAATTTGTTACTTTTGCTATTTTTTATCATATTTTCTTTCTTTCCAGATCCCATGTTCTCTTGTATGCTCCATATTCCTTGAATTTTAGACTTTTC
Source organism: Sciades herzbergii (assembly GCA_026153275.1). Classification (NCBI taxonomy): domain Eukaryota; kingdom Metazoa; phylum Chordata; class Actinopteri; order Siluriformes; family Ariidae; genus Sciades; species Sciades herzbergii. Next base: position 51,232,302 of record JAPFFA010000008.1, on the reverse strand, counting down.
TGAATGTTTGAGGAGTAATTAGCAATTTCACTGTGATGACCATGTGACCTTATTCTCAGTGCCCTATGGTTCTAAGAATTATGGGGAAAAGCACAAATGAACAGGAATTAAGTTTTCATCCTGCATTTCATCCAGCATGCATTTGTACAGAACATTGCCTGGAGAACACAATAATACTGTGAAGAAAGTCTGTCCTGTGGTGTATCAGAGGAAGGTTCCTGATGGAAAGCAGACAGTGGGTGGAGTTAGAAAGCTTTGAAGGAGTCAAGGAAACTGATGGGTTGTGACACACACACACAAGCGTTTCCTTCCTAGACTGTGGAAAGTTCTGAGAAGACATCTATGTTCTCATGCCAAACCAAAGTGGGAAAGTAGATGGGAGAGTGAATATAAATCTTCAGAACAAAAAGAGAACAAACTCCTATGCGTGTGTGTGTGGGGGGGGGGGCACACAGAACAGTTTATGAAAATGGATCCTGCTCTGGAGCAGGAGTCTGATGTCTTTACCAGGCCTTCCTGGTTTCAATACACCTCATTGTGTGTGTGTGTGTTATGCTAATTCAGCACGTCTTCCCAGGTTTTCCTCATACAGGGAACCTCATAAACAGATCTCTCTCTCACACACACACCTAATGTAACTTGAATTGGGGGCAAGGGACTGTTCTTTGGAATATGGCACTTCTTATTCGCTCGATCATTAATCATGATCATTCATCATTCATCCTCACACATACACAGACACACACACAAACACACACATTCACAGAGATACACACATGATTGCTAATCTACAGCCTCATCTATAGCCTCATCGAAAACCGCCATTTACAACCTCACATACCACCTCTATAGCATCCTCTACAGGCTCATCTACAACCACAATCTACAGTGTCATGTACAAACTCAACTTCAGCCACATGTACAGCTTCATCTACAATCTCATCTATAAAATCATCCATGACCACCATCTATAGCCTCTTCTTCAGCCTCTTCTACAACCTCATCTACAGCCTCATATCCAATAACCATCTACAGCCTCTTCTACAACAACCATCTACAGCCTCATCTACAGCGTCATCTACAACAACCATTTACAGCCTCATCTACAACCATCTACAGCCTCATCTACAGCAACCATTTATAGCCTCATTTACAACCTCATCGACAGCCTCATTTAGAACAACCATCTACAGCCTTATCTACAACCTTATCAACAGCTGCATCTACAACCTCATCTAGAGCCTCATATACAACCCTATTTTTAGCCTCAATCTGCAGCCTCAATCTACAGCATCATCTAAAACCTCATCAACAACCAACTTCTACAAACTCATCCACAGCTGCATCTACAGCCTTATCTACAACCTAATCTAACTTTATCTAAAACGTCATGTACAACCTTCATCTACAACCACCATCTACAGCCTCATCTACAGTCTCATTTACAGCGGCCATCTCCAGCCCCATATATAGTTTCCATCTTCAACAGCCTCCACCTACAGCTTCCATTAACATTTTCCACCAATGCCAATTGGCCTACAAATTGTGTAAGAATGAAGAAAAAGAGCTTATTCAAGGTTGAGCTGTTGCTATTTGATATCATTTTATTTTGAAGTTCTGGGCATTTGTAATGAAATACACACACACACACACACACACACACACACAGTGCTAGTCTCTGAGGAAATACAAGCAAAGTTGTACACAGAGAGTGAGAGGTTAATGTATTAGATCTCTTTTCATCTGATGAATGACCATTTACTAAAGCATGACAGGAGGGTACACACACACACACACACACACACACACACACACACAATATAAAAAGCCACTTAGCCACATTTATTTAGCTCTTCAGACCTCTCAGAATCTCTTACACACACACACACACACACACACACACACACACACACACACACACACACACACACTGTGTTGCCCAGTATCTGGGCATGTGCTAGAATTAAATATTCAAATTGTGATAACTGCCCAGACTTTTATCACAGTTTATGTTATCGCAGTCCAGTAGCACAAGTGTTATGAAATTTCACTGTTATCTATAGCATTGTGTGAATGTTATTCCATGACACCAATCACTCCAAATAAATGTTGGTACATTGGCATTAATTAATTACAAGCAAAAATAATTTATACAAATAAGAAGCCGTGTTAGAGAAATACACATCATGACATCACCTCCACAATGATTACAGCATTGTGTGCTGAATATCGCGGTATATCGTTGAACCGTCACTTTAACAGAAGTTCATTAAATAGAATCCCAAAAGACTTAAGTAATAATAATAATAATAATAATAATAATAATAATTTATTTATATGACTTATATGACTTTTTATCAATTCTGATGAATACTGACAGTAAAGACAAAAATAAATTAAAACTGACAAAATTATACACAATAAACAGGATTTTGTATACAAACATCTTTCCTCTATGTTTCTGACAGCCAGCATAGTGACAGTTAGCAGGGAGTCTAATAGCAGGAGGACAGAGAGCCAGAAGGATACTGTAATAAACAACCCAAGCAAATCTAATATTACCACAGCTGGATAAAGTACAATCTGAGACAAAAGAATAATTAAATCTGGCAAAATATGGAGAAATTTTGCAATTTAAAAAAAGCATACACACACAGCCTAACGGTTTACCAGAGAATCCAGTCAGCACGCGGACTTTAAAGCGCGCGAACAAATGCTCTCGCGCTCTAATAAACGCCTCAGGAGATACAAACATCAGCTGGTTACACGACCATTCACACACTGAGACAACTGAGCTCAGCTGATCTGGAGAAAAAAAAACATGTCATTTTTGTATAAACGTCCTTCAGTGTTTCTGTCACAGTCTGACGTCTTACCAGGACTTTAAAACCTGCCAAAAACAGACTCGTGCTCTAATTACCTCCTCAGGTGATTCAAACATTATACAATTTACACACAATTTTCTCAGACAAAATATGTGTAGAAAAAAAAATATATATTTTTTTTTAAATAAACATCATTCGGTATTTCTCTTCGATTTCCCAACGGCTGAGCTGAGAATCATTTAACCAGCACGCGACTTTAAAGCGCGCCAAAATGAAGCGCTCGCGTGCTCTAACAAACACTAATAAACATTAATAAACTCGGCCTGTCCGGGAGTCTGAACTGAACCCCGGGGTGTCAGAAAGGAAAATACTGAGGAAACCCATCATCGGTCCTAAAATATAAAGCCGTTTTATCGGTGTTTCCGTTACTTACCTCAATAAGTCTCGTGCTCGCTAATTATACAGGTACAGCCTCATGGAACTGAAAGCAAAGAAAGAAAAAAGTATTTCTTAAGCCGTAAGAGAAATTACGGCGTGAGTAACGGATGATGACGGGGCAGTTAACGGAGGGATACAGAAACGAGTCGCACGCGCGTGTTGTAGAAGACTCTGTGTGTGTGTGTGTGTGTGTGTGCAGTCAGGGGAGCACGAGGGAAACCGTCTCTCTCTCTCTCTCTCTCTCTCTGTGTGTGTGTGTGTGGGCGCGCGCACGCAAATGACTTACCGCACGCCACACTGATATAAACCATGTCGCGAGTTAATTAAACATTCGGAAGCGCTCGGCTTTTTCCGCCGAAAATCTCTTCCTGTCCCGGAGTTCGATCGCCTCATTAAATATTCACTTACTATGCAAATAGACTCCTTTACGACCCACCCATAACGCTCGAGCCTAAATAAAAAACCTGGGCCATTATGAATACGCGCATGTTTTCCTGATGCAGAGGAAATGAGAAAACGCTCGCGCGTCTGACGCTTGCTTGCCTAGTGTGTGTGTGTGTGTTTCCTGTATAAAGATTAGGCCGGGAGTTTGATCTAATCGCGTCTCGGTGAAATGGAAGTTTCCACATACCACGAATACAATACCACGCAATACAAGCCAAGAGAGGACTCCGTGAGGGGAGAAGTAGCTTAATGTTAAACAGTCGGTAAACTCTGACTATATATATATTTAACTAATATCCCATGTGGGCCCCCTGTGTTAGCTTGTGTATGGGACCTACAGCAGATTTGCCATTTGGGGCCACATGTCGGTTTTCTGTGGGCAACTCACAGTGGTCTTGCCCACAGAAAACCCACATGGGCAGACGCGCAGCTTGTGAACAGGCAAGGCAGGCAACTGCTTGGGGCCCCCTGGCCCAGGGACCCCCGAGAGTCGAGGCCCGAGGGCTTATTTATTTTGTTTTTTATTGTTCTTTACCATTGTATTTTCACATTTGGAATTTAAAAAAAACTTTGGTTTCATACATTTTTCGTTGGTGTCAGATTATTTATAACATATTGGTGATGAACACTAGTCAGAAGGGCCCCCTGGAAATTTTTGCTTGGGGCCACAACAGACTCTAGAATCGCCTCTGCACATGGGGCCCTTAGAATAATTCTAAGCCAACTCTATCACATGACCTAAACTAACAGGAATTCTATGAATTTTTTTTTTTTTTTAGAAATTATCTACTTGACTTACCAGAAGTATATTCCTTTTTCATAAAATGTGTGTATAAAATGAGTATACACATTTTATACTATAGTATACTTGCCTCACAGCGAGAAGGTTCTGGGTTCAAGCTGATGGGGGCCTTTCTGTGTGGAGTTTGCATGTTCTCCCCATGTTTGTGTGGGTTTCCTCTGGGTGCTCCCGTTTCCCCCACAGTTCAAAGACATACAGTTAGGTTAACATGGGGTGAAGTGCCCTTGAGCAAGGCACTTAACCCCCAACTACTTCCCAGGCGCTGTAGTATAGCTGCCCACTGCTCTGGATATGTGTGTGTGTGTGTGTGTGTTCACTGCTTCAGATGGGGTAAATGCAGAGGACGAATTTCACTGTGCTTGAGTGTGCATGTGACAAATAAAGGCCTCTTCTTTTATTACCCTTTTGCCACCTTTCCTGTTATATAATGTTGTTTAAAATCTGGTGTCTCATATTTGTTAAAAATCCAAACCTTGTTTATATTACTTATTTAACTATATTTCATTTAAAAATGCAGTGAGATGGTACAAACAGAAATAATTGAGATTTGCTAATCTTCCCTAATATACAGTGCTCAGCGTAAATGAGTACACCCCCTTTGAAAAGTAACATTTTAAACAATATCTCAATGAACACAAACAAT
>JAPFFA010000008.1:51186650-51196838 GCA_026153275.1 Sciades herzbergii | reverse complement strand
GTCGTTCAGATTATGTGAAGCTGCTTTGCGACAGTGGTTATTGTTAAAAGCGCTATACAAATAAACTTGACTTGACAGAGAGCAGTCGAAAGTTCACCTCATCTCCTCAGAGAAATCTTTGAAGTTGGAGCAGAAATGTGCATTGGTGTCCCAGACTGCTGTTCCCCACTTCCTGGCCTTGCCGGTGAGGAGCGTGATGGTATATACTACCCGGGAGCGTTCTGTGAGGAAGGCCAGGGGTTGCAGCTCTAGGATTAATGAGCATTGAGACAAGAATGATCTGCCAGTACCTGGTTCTCCATTGTAGGGTTGAGGTGCTGGGAGTCTTGGCTCATGGAGAAAGGCGGTGGCAGGAGCTGGAGTCGGAGACGGCTGGGCAGGGGTAGGCACGGCTTGATAACGCTGCATCTGCATGGTGAGGAGGTTGAGTGAGTTGGACAGGGTGGTGTGGGTCTGATTGACTTGTCATAGGTCTTGTTGATGGGTCACGAGGAGAGTCCCTTGTTGTTGGACGGCCGTTCTCATATGGGCGAATTTTGCTGGATCCATGTTAGCCAGAACGTACTGTTAGGGTTTCTGGAGGTGTGGTGAATTAGAACCCAAAAGCAGAACACGCACACAAACAGTAATCCAAGAAGCATAGTAGGTTTAATCCAGAAAGAGGAGTGGCAAAAATGTAAACAAACTTGATTAAGAAAACAATAACAGAAATAGTCCAGGTATAAACAAAACGTGAAATTTGACTTGAAAAAACGAGGCAGGCAAAGACGTGAAAAAACACTTGGAGGAGAAAACATGAAAAACTCTCGAGGCAAAAAAATGGCTAGAGTCTACATATGAGACGTTCTGGCACTGTCTGTGGCTGAGAATGGCGTTTAAAAAGGCAGCGGTGGTAATCGGGAAGTGAATGCAGCTGAGCGCTCGCTGAACAGGGAAGCAGGTAGGATAGAATTCCCGTCCCGGATCCGGATCGGAGCTGACGTGGAAGATCCGCAAACTCAGGAGCGGATGTCCAGGGTGGAGCGTGACATAATGTACCTTATATCTAAACAATAAGACTGTAAAAAATAAAGACCAACAAACTACAGTACACGCTGGTTTGGACATTTCAATGAATTTGGAAAAATCAAAGGATTATGGTCAGTAAAGACAGTCAATGGTACACCAGAATTAATGTACATAGCAAAATGTTGTAAAGCCCATATTAATGCTAGAGCTTCCTTTTCCACTACTGAATAATGAAGCTGATATGTGCAAAATTTCTTTGAAAAGAAACAAACAAGATGGTTAACTCCACAATCATCAGCTTGAATCAAAACACCACCAGCTCCAACATTACTCCATCAACCTGCAATAAAAAAGGTTTATCAAAATGCGGAGCAGCCAAAACAGGAGCAGAACAAAGTATGGACTTCACATTTTCAAATGCCATCTGACAGTTTGGTGTCCACACATACTTTTCTCCATCCCAAGTGTGGTCAAGGGAGCTATGACAGTCGAAAAGTTTCTGCAGAAACTACCCCACTAAACCTAAAAATCACCGCAGGTCTTTCTTTGTAGTAGGAGGTGGGTACTGCTGAATAGCCAAGATTTTCACATTAACAGGACACACCTTACCATTGCTGACAACTTTCCCGAGGTAAAGTTTTTTCCGAGTGCCCCTAGCAAACTCACACTGCTTTTTTCTCGATGGTATGTCACCAAACAGACCAAGGTATTTATTAATAAGCTGTATCAGCTCAACCCACTGAGATGTTAGTAGATATGCTGGTAAACTTTCCAGCTACAAAAAACATTCTGAATTTTTCAATCGCCCCCTTAAAATGCCATTAGTAGGTGAGACGAGTTCATCCCCTATTTCTTTACATAGGCCACAATCAAGTGCCGGAGCAGAAGTTAAAACTGGCTTGTGTCTGAAAACCTGCTAAAGACACACAAACTACAAACATGGACACTCATGTGGTTGGACTCATCACCAATGGGGATGCGTTGTTGTACAGGATGGAGGTGGAGGACCTGACAAGGTGGTCTGGGGACAACAACCTCATCCTCAACATCCAGAAGACCATGGAGATGGTTGTGGATTTCCACAGGACTGTCACCGCCCCCCTCCTCTCTACATTGATAGAACAGCTGTGGAGATGGTTCCCTCTGTCAGGTACCTCGGAATACACCTGACCAACAAGTTCACCTGGCGCACCAACACCACGACCGTCATAAAGAAAGCCCACCAGTGCCTCTACTTCCTGAGGAATCTGAAGAGGGCAGGACTGGGGGCTGATGTCCTTAGATTCTTTTACAGCTGTGTGGTGGAGAGCATCCTGACCTCCTGCCTCACGGTGTGGTAAGCTGGCTGCACTGTTGCTGAGAAGGAGGCATTGCAGAGGGTGGTCAAGTCTGCACAGAGGACCATCAGGTTCAGCTTACCACCCATCAGTGATATCTACATCACCAGATATAGAGAGAGAGCCACCTGCATCCTCCGTGACCCCACCCACCCTGCACACGGACTTTTCACTCCCCTGCCCTATGGAAGGAGGCTGTGCTGCATCCGAGCAAAAACATCTAGACTGAAAAACAGCTCCTATCTGGATGCAGTCAGAATGCTGAAGTGCTCCACCCCCCCATATACTGAACACTACGCACCTTACCAACATGCCTTAATACTGTGAACTGTTGTTGCTCATGCTTTTGCTGCTGTACTTTCGCACTGTTGCACTGAACACCTTTAAACTGTTGCCAGTGCAGTACATTGTGCAATACTTTACTGTCCTTTGCATTTTAATGTTATCCTAGATAGCTTTTATTTTAGTTTATTCTATTTTTAAATCCAACCTTAGTTTATTCTATTTTATTCTATTTGTTATTTAACTATTTTTACTTATTTAGTTACTTTTTTTGTTTTAATTTAATTACTTATTCAAGCTGCACACACCAAGACCTGGGTAACTGAGTTTTGTTCTTATCATGTCACATGGTTTGAATGACAATAAATCTGAGTCTCAGAACTACAAAGCCCCAAGATCCACAGCGCCCTCTGTCACCAGAGTATTAATCACAGCTGACACTTATCTCCCTAATTAGCTCTTCCCCTAGTTAAGCCACTCTCAAACACCACTCCCATGTGAAGTATCATTCTGTTTCATCCAGTCCATACCAAGCCTTGCTATTCTCTATCTGCCTCTTGATTTTCTGACCTTTGCTAGCTTTATTTTGTTTACACTCTTTGTCTCATCTATTCTATATTGTTTGCCAATTGCCCGACCCTTGCTTGCTTCCTGACCTCGCTTCTAGTCTATCGTTTTGGCATCGTTGACAGTCTGCTTCTCCACTCTCCTCTGCATTTACATCCATAAGTGCCTGCATTCTGACCGGATACTTCACCATGATGGATGTAGCTGAAGAGGCTAAGCAGACTGCTTTGAATGCTCAGAGATGCTTATTGGGAGAACATCAACAGATGCTAGCAGATCTCAACACCCATATGATGCAACTAGCAACCTTGATGTTGCAGGCCCTCCTACCACACCCTGAGCCTCTTCCCAGCCCCGTGCTACAATTCCTGCACCTGAGAAGTTCACTGGAAATGCTCTTGACTGTAAGGGTGTCTTGCTTCAATGCTCCATGTATTTTGCTACCATGCCAAATCTCTCTGATGAACATAAGATTGCCAAATTCCTATCTTTCCTCACTGGCAAAGCACTACACTGGGCAAGTGCACTGTGGAACAAGAACCAAGAGCAAGCCACTTCTTATGAACAATTACTCTATGTTTAAGAGAGTTTTCGACCATGAACCGGAGGGTATCAAAATCTGCAAAAGTTTGCTCTCCATTTGACAAGGTCCCTGAAGCGTGGCAGAATATGTGTTCGGCTTCAGAACACTAGCAGCAGCCAGTGGATGGAATGAACCTGCTTCGAAAGCCGTCTTTTGAAAAGGTCTATGTCCTGCAATTCTTAGTGAACTAGCTTGCCGGACTGAACAACTCACGCTGGACTCTTATCAATTTAGCCATTCGATTTGATCATCTGTTGGCACACTGCCCCCTCCACTCAGGAAAGCGCTAAGCCTCTCACAACTTCTGAGGACAGTTCACCCATGGAGGTCTCATGCACCCAGCTGTTCCACTCTGAGCATGAGAGAAGGAGAAGGGAGGGATTGTGTTTCTACTGCGGGAGCTCCGAGCATCAGCTCAACCACTGTCCCATTCATCCATCCCGTACAGATCCAGCAGAAGGTTTTACATGCACTGTGAGTCCGGTGAGAAAATTTAATTCCAAGTCTTTGAAAGTGCCAGTATTACTGAAGCTGACCGACTCCACACACGCCCTGCATGCTTTTATTGATTTGGGGTGGAAGGGAACTTCATCAGCTGCTCTATCATGCAGAAATTCAACCTGCCCATGGTCCCCTGCAGAGCACACTCAGCATTAGGACCATCGATGGAGGACCAATTGGAGATGGCTTTGTCACTTTGTGGACCACGCTGCTTCACATCCAAGTGGGCATTCTGCATTCTGAACTCATCTTGCTCTATGTCACTAATACTATAAGTCATGATCTTATTCTCAGCTATCCATGATTGCAGCCTCATGATCCCTTGATTTCATGGCAGAACAAGAAAATTCTCCAGTGGTCTCCAACTTGTTTTCAGAACTGTATCTCTCATCTCCAAGTCAATCTTTCTTCCACTACTGTGGAGAGTCCTTAACCTGACTCCCTGGATGGCATCCTGGAATGTTACATGGACCTGGAGGAGGTCTTTAGCAAGGGAAATGCATGCGGGCTACCAGCACATCGGCCCTATGATTGCACTATTGACCTACTGCCAGGCATGTCACCACCACGGGGGCGTATCTACCCCCATCCCAGAACGAACACACTGCCATGGAGGAGTACATCCAAGAGGCCCTTAAGCAAGCATACATCTGCCCATCCAAATCTCCCACTTCTGCAGGCTTCTTTTTCATGGAGAAATGAGGCAGCGGACTCCAACCATGTATTGATTATAGAGGTTTGAACCAGGTATCGGTAAAATACCCTTACCCTTTTCCACTAGTGCATACAACTTGATCCAGATCAAAAAGGGCGATGAATGGAAGACCACATTTAGCACAACCGACGGCCATTTTGAGTACCTGGTGATGCCATATGGTCTTTCTTTGGTGCCTAGCATGTTCCAGTACTTCATCAGTGATGTGCTATGGGCCATGCTCAGTAGGTATGCCATCGCATAAATTGATGACATCCTGATCTACTCCCCAGATGAAGAAAGTCACAAGAAACACGTCAGAATCACCCTGAACCGCCTGCTAGAAAATCACCTCTATGTCAAAGCCGAGAAATGCGAGTTTCATCAGGTTCAAATCTCCTTCCTAGGATATATTATAAGTGCCAAAGGAGTTACTATGGACTCTTCCAAGGTCTCCGCAGTTACATCCTGGCCCACACCTACCTCTGTGAGAGAGCTTCAGCGCTTTTTGGGGTTCGTGAATTTCTATCACCAGTTCATCAGGGGCTTCAGCACTATAGCTACCTGTAACCAGTCCCTGATGTGAGTGGAGTACAGAAGCATGGCAGGCGGGAATTGATGTTCACATACACACTCTTAATTTACTTATTTTTAGCTTTTCAGCTTTACTAACTCACACAGTCACACATGCAACACACTCACATGTGATGTGGTCAGGAGAGCTCCCTCTTTCTGCTCTCTCCCTCCTTTTCTATCCTCTATCACTGCAACACAGATACACAACATTAATTAAGCACAGGTGCATTGACTTTGCCACTCACCTTCCACGGACCCCCCCCCCATTCACAAACTGATGCTAGGCCATGCCCCCGCTGCCACATACCGCCACCGCCCGACTCAGGCCAAGGATCCGTCTGGCCTGCAGTGGACCCCCCAATGGGACAGGAAGTCCGCCACTACCATCTGCGTCCCCGGCATGTGGACCACCTCAAATTTAAATGGCTGGAGGCCTAGATACCAATGGGTGATCCGCACATTGGCATCTTTCATGCAGTGGAGCCACTGGAGGGGTCCGTCGTCTGAATAGAGGGTGAAAAGGTGCCCCAGCAGGTAGTACCAGAGGGTGAGGACTGCCCACTTGAAAGTAAGTACAGCACCATTGAGAAGCACTCTTTCTCAATGGTGCTGTACTTACTCTCATGCATTGAGAGCTTGCGGCTGATGTACAGCATGGGGCGTTCCTCGCCCTCCACCTTCTGGGAAAAAAAACAGCCCCAGCCCTCTGTTCAATGTATATGTCTGCAAAATAAAGGGGAAAGAGAAGTCAGGGGAGTGTAAGAGTGGCCCCCCACAAAGTGCAGCCTTTACCCTGGTGAAAGCCTGTTGGCACTGCTCTGTCCACTGGACCAGATCTGGTGCTCCCTTTTTAGTGAGATCAGTCAGTGGGTTGGTGACGTCCAAATAATTAGGTATGAACTTACGATAGTAGCCAGCCAGCCCCAGGAATTGTCTCACCCCCTTTTTGGTCTTGGGCCTCGGGCAGGCCGCAATTGCTACTGTCTTGTCAATTTGGGGATGCACCTGCCCATGACCCAAGTGGAAACCCAGATACTGTACTTCCACCCATCCAATTGCACACTTTTTTAGGTTGGCTGTGAGACCAGCCCGCCTCAGCAACTCTAGGATAGCCCTAAGGTGTTCTATGTACCACGGTCAGTCACTACTGTATATAATTATATTGTCTAAGTAGGCTGCTGGATAGGCGGCGTGGGGGTGGAGGATCTTGTCCATGAGCTGCTGGAACGTAGCAGAGGCCCCAGACAACCCAAAAGGAAACATGACAAACTGGTGTAATCCAAATGGTGTGGAAAAAAACATTTTCTCTCAGGATAGAGGAGTCAAGGGGATCTGCCAATATCTCTTCGTCAAATCCAGTGTCAAATAAAAGCGAGCAGCACCTAACCGATCGAGCAACACATCAATGCAAGGCATTGGGTACTTGTCAAATTTAGACACCACATTGACTTTTCTATAGTCCACACAGTACCAGACTGACCCATCAGCCTTGGGTACCAGGACCACCGGGCTGCTCCAGTCACTGTGGGAATCCTCAATTAGGCCTATGCTGAGCATGGCCTTGAGTTTATCCTGAACCACCTTTTTTTTTTTTTTGGGTAAGTGGTAAGGGCGACTATGCACCCCCCCAGGGCGTTTCAACGTGGTGTTCTATGAGGTAGGTGCAGCCGGGAAGGGGCAAGAACATGTCAGAAAATTCCTCCTGCGAATTGGCTACCTCTGTGAGTTGGGCAGGTGAGAGGTGGTCTCCACAAGGGACCAGAGTGGTTCGGGTTGTGGTTTTGGTTGTTTTTATCTCCAGCCCCAGCTCCGCCTTCTCCAGAACTACCGATGCCAATGCCACAGGGACCCCATCATTCCAACGCTTTAATAGGTTGAGGTGGTATATTTGTAGAGCCCCACCCCTATCCGTTCACCTCACCTCATAGTCAACGTCCCCGATTCACCATGTGACCTCGAAGGGCCCTTGCCACTTGACAACTAATTTGGAACTTGACATGGGCAATAATACAAGTACTTTGTCTCCCTGAGTGAACTCTCTAAGGCACCTGCCCCTGTCGTACAGCCGGGCTTGACGTTTTTGTGTCTGGTGCAAATTCTCCTGGGTTAAGTGTGTGAGGGTGTGGAGTTTTGTGCACAGATCGAGAATGTATTGAATTTCATTCTTACTAGGTGAAGGTCCCTCCTCCCAATTTTCCTGCAGCACGTCCAAGATGCCATGTGGCTTTCACCCATATAATAATTCAAATGGGGAAAATCCTGTGGAGGCTTGTGGGACGTCTCATACTGCAAATAACAGGGGCTCAAGCCATCTGTCCCAATTGCATGCATCTTTCAAAATTAGATTTTTAAGCATTTGATTAAACCTCTCTACCAAACCATTCATTTGTGGGTGATAAACGCTGGTGCTGATGGATTTAATTTCCAACAACCCATACAGCTTGCCTAGTGTGCGTGACATAAACAAAGTGCCTTGATCTGTCAGAATTTCTTTCGGAATCCCTATCTGGGAGATAATACAGAAGAGCGCTTCCACAATACTGCGTGCTGAGACATTGCAGAGAGGCCTTCACCACAACACTACAAAAACACCTGTCATGTTTCCATGGAAACACAGTGCTAAACCTTATCAGGGAATATCACTTTTACTTTGAGCACTGATCACTTACCAAACTCTCTAATGATAGAACAGTAAATGCTGCAGAAAGATCAATGTACTCCAAAACAAATATTACTCATTTAAGAGCAATCAAAATAATCAAATTATATGAACAATTTCCAAGTAAGTTTCCAAACACAATCACAATAGACAAGCCCCCATTTTGTTACAACTGGCTCACAAATCACAATAGGAGAACAAGGACAGTGATTGATGATCTTAATTAACTTACTTAAAGAGAATTAAAATATTTACAAAGTAAACCAAATACAAAACAAAGCCATTACAAATAACCAAACCAAAACATAAATGAAACGACAGATGATCGTCTGCCGTTTTGTTTATGTTTTGGTTTGGTTATTTGTAATGGCTTTGTTTTCCAAGGCTCCCCAGCCATGCCTACAAGCAATCATAGTGGGAGTGCTGAGAGTCATCACAATGGTCTGTGAGGCTCACGAAAGGATGTGTAGCTCCCTCAAGCCAATGTCTCCACTCTTTGAGGGCTAGTTTGATGGCTAGAAGTTCCCGGTTCCCAATGTTGTAGTTTTGCTCAGCTGGGGTGAGCTTTTTAGAAAAAAAAGGGCCACAGGGTGTAACTTGGGTTTTTCCCCAAAGTGCTGTGATAATACCCCACTCACTCCTGTTTCTGAGATGTCAGTTTCCACTGTGAAGAGTTTGATCAGATCTGGGTGCCTGAGAATGGTGGCTGATGTGAAGGTTGCCTTAAGCTGCTTAAAGGCCTCTTTGGTGGCTTGGTTCCATTGGAGGCATTTTGGACCCTTCTTAAGCAGGGCGGTGAGAGGTGATGCTATCGTGCTGCAACCTCTGATAAAGCAACAGTAGAAATTTGCAAACCCCAGGAAGTGTTGCAGTTCTTTCACTGTAGTGGGTGTGGGCCAGGAGGTGACTATAGAGACCTTACTGGTATCCATACTTACACCCTTTGCACTGATGATATAACCAAGGAATGAAATCTGGGTGATGTGAAATTCACATTTTTCTGCTTTGATATATCGGTAGTTCTCTAGGAGCCTGGTTAGCACTGAACAGACATGCTCATGGTGGTTAGTTTAATCTGGGGAGTAAATCAGGATATCATCTATGTATGCTATCACATACCATTCCAGCGTGTCTCTGAGGACATCGTTAATAAGGCACTGGAAGACGCTGGGAGTGCAAGAAAGTCCATATGGCATTACACAGTATTTAAAGTGCCCTGATGTAGTGATAAAAGTGGTCTTCCACTTGTCTACCTCATGAATTCTTACCAAATTATATGCACTTCTGAAGTCTAATTTGGTGAACACTTGAGCTGTCCTTAATTGCTCTAGAGCCAAGGGTACCAGGGGAAGGGGATAAGGATACTTTACAGTGACCTGATTTAGACCTCTGTAGTCAATGCATGGGCAAAGCCCCCCCCCAAAATAAAACCTTGCTGAGGCTGGGGATGTAGATGGTCAGATGCACCCCTGTTCTAGCACTTCCTGCACATGTTTCTCCATGGCAGCTTGTTCGGCGATGGACAGTGGATATATCTGATTGCAAGGAGGAGTCGTGTCTGGGAGAAGATCAATGGCACAATCATAGGGTCAACAAGGGGGCAGGACACTGGCCCTTCCTTGACTGAATACTTCCTTAAGTTCATGATAACAAGCAGGAATCTGTTTGATACCGCCGGGTGAGTGACTCTAAATGGACATGGATGCTAAGGTGACTTGCAGGAGTTGTAAACAGTTCTGGAACCAAGAGGGTGACCATTGTAAAATTTCTGTGTGTTGCCAGGAGATGAGGGGATCGTGGAGCTGAAGCCGAGGAAAACTTAAAACTATGGCATGCTGTGATGTGCGGGTGACTAACAAGGTGAGGTGTGCTACATGAAGGGCTTAATACAGTGGTGCTTGAATGTTTGTGAACCCTTTAGAATTTTCTATATTTCTGCATAAATATGACCTAAAATGTCATCAGATTTTCACACAAGTCC
>JAPFFA010000008.1:51137952-51148246 GCA_026153275.1 Sciades herzbergii | reverse complement strand
AATTTATCAGCCATTTCATTTCCTATAATACCCACATGAGCTGGAATCCAACAAAAAACAACCTTACCACCCATAAGATTAAACTGATACATGAGATATTGGAAATCTAATAATTCTATATCATTATCTTCCTTTTGAATTTTCTTGAAGGACAGACAAGGAGTCAGAAAATATCACACTTTGAGGGAGAGATTTATCAATGAGAAGTTCTAAAGCCTTTGTAATTGCTATTAACTCAGCTCTAAAGATAGTACCGTTTGAGAGTTTATAATCGTTTTGAATGTTTAGACTTGGAATTACAATGCCAGATGCACAATCGAGATCTTTTTTTTTTTTTTTTGAACCATCAGTAAATATTTGTAAGTGTTGATTGTATTGGAGTTGAATGTGTTCTAATACTGATTGTAACGTGTAGCAACTATTATCCTCTTGTTTGGATATTTTAGGGACTAAATCTAAGTCAACTTTTGGAGCTTGGGATTCCCGGAATGGAAAAGGATCAACCAAAGGATAACAAGCTGGAACTGGGAGACTGTTAACCAAATGTACAACTTTAGAGAATATAGGACGAAAGTGAATATTAAGGTCACAATTTTGTTCTTCTAGAAAGCATTTTTTGTTGGATGATCTTCAAAAGATCTATATTTATTTGCACTTTGAGTGTGTTTGAATTCTCTTCTTAGATCCAAAGGCATAATAGAGCACACTATCTCCAAAACAGAGATAGGAGTACACTTAAGAGCACCAGTGCAGATTCTAAGGCATTGATTTTGAATAACATCTAATTTTTTTTCCTAGAAATACTTGCAGTATCATAAACTTCACAATCATAATCAAGACATGATAGGATTTATAGAGAATTATCATTGTTTCTTTGTCAATACCCCACTTGCTGCCTCATATAACTTTACAAACATTTATTCTTTTACGACATTTAGTTATGAGAGAATGTGAGTTTTCCGTGCAAGTTTGGAGTCAAAATAAAGACCTAAAAACTTTAGTTTTTTCATTTTTAAATTTACCATTATACATCAATTTTATCATTTTTTTACCTTTATGGAATAAAACCACAGACGATTTACTTTCAGAAATTTTAAAAGCCCATTTATCACACCAAGATTTAATGAAATCTAAAGCCTGTTGAATGTGTTTCTGTAGCAAATTTGTTTTTCCCAGATTTCCAAATTGCTGTATCATCAGCAAAAATAGAGGAAGGTACATTAGAAAGAACAAGGTCATTTATAGCAATCAAAAACAAAATTGGACCGATAACACTTCCTTGTGGAACACCATTTGGAGCTTCAAATAAAGAGGAACCTACTTTACCTCTGATATCTATCAGATAAAAAGGAATTCATCCAATTAAAGATAGAACCAGAGATACCAATATTATGTAACTTTTATATAATATACCCTTCCTCCATGCCATGTCATATGCCTTTTCTATATCAAGAAAGACTGCTAAGACTTTATGCCCTCTTCCAAAACTTTTAATATCATCACTAAGTCTTAGGAGATAATCCAAGATGCATCTTTTTCTTCTAAATCCGGATTGGTTTTTGTTAAATAGTTTTTCACAGAACCAATTTAAGCGATTAGTGACCATTCTTTCAAGAAGTTTGAAGTTAAAGCGATAGGAAGCAGGCTCTGATTTAGGTTTTAAGACAGGAGCAACTTTCCAATCCGCACTGATCGTGCATTAGCACGATCTTTAAATAGGTGCATATATAGCTCCTTAATTAAGTTCAGGTGCGCGTCGTTAACGGCGCGCATGCTGGAGTCTGTTCGATTCACGGGCAGCCCGGGGCGCGCCTTCAGGTGCACGCGCCATAGCGCGCAGGACTGACGAATGTAATTTATTAAGAAGAAAAATCTTGTCATATTATTGCAAGAAACACATAGTGAGAAAGAGAAGGAAAGAGACTTGGGATTATTGTGGGAGAGACAATATGTTTTAAGTCATGGGTCAAATGGAAGTGCAAGGGTAGCAGTATTAGTCTCTGCGGGGCTCAGGGTAACAAATATGAAATTATGTGAGTTGGAGCAGGGACGGGTTTTAATAGTCCAGGTGAGTATTAAAAATGTTGGCTTTATTTTTGTTAATGTTTATGCCCCCAATTGTGGTGTTGATCATCTGAGACTGTTCCAAAAAATTAGATACCTTAAAGCAGCATGATAGTAATTTAGTCTTTGTAGTGGGGGGTGATTGGAACTGCACTCTAAATGTTACCATGGACAGAAATGGAGAAGAGCGTCACCCACAGGCTGTAGACGTGCTCACAAGACTAGTCAGAGAATACAATTTAATTGATATTTGGAGAGAAAAGAATGAAAATGTGAAACAGTACACATGGGTCAAAGTGAATGATAGGAGAGTTAGTGCAGCTCGGCTGGACTGGCTGTCTGTTAGTGTTAATAATCAGGTGTGCAGAGTTTTTATATCACCTTGTTTTTATCTGATCACCATCTTGTGGCTATGGATTATATTTTATCAATAACTTCAAATTATTACATGATTTTTTTTTTTTCTTTTGTGAAAAATTTCTGGGAAATTTGGAAATCCCAGAAG
The DNA here is from genome assembly GCA_026153275.1 of Sciades herzbergii. Lineage (NCBI taxonomy): Eukaryota > Metazoa > Chordata > Actinopteri > Siluriformes > Ariidae > Sciades > Sciades herzbergii. The sequence goes on along the minus strand of JAPFFA010000008.1, from coordinate 51,145,677 downwards.
AATGAATGTGATAATCTTGTTGAATGGTGGGAAGTGGGTGTCAGTAAACCCACTGAGGAAACTACAAACATGGATACCCTGAACTACAAGTCCCAAGACGCACAGCGCCCTCTGTCTGCGGCATACTGAATCTCAGCTGTTTTCCATTTCCTCAATTACCGGTCCCTCTATTTAAACTCCCCAAACACACACATCTTTGCAAAGTATTGTCCTGCTAGCTCAGTGGTTCTGACCTTTTGCTGCCTTTTCCTAGTTTTTGCTCTTTGGTTTTCCTTCACTAAGTTGTTTGCCGATCACCCGACCCTCGCTAGTTTTCCGACTCCGATTTCTGTTTATCGTTTTGGCTTTGTTGACAGTCTGCACTCCGCTTTCCTCTGTGCATACATCTGTAAGTGCCTGCATTCTAACAGAATACTTCGCCTGCATGGATGTAGCAGAGGATACAAAGCAGACTGCTCTGAATGCGCCGGGGCGTTTGCTGGGAGAACATCAACAGATGCTCACTGATCTCAACACCAGGATAGCACAGCTCACAACTGTGATGTCGGATGCCCTCCTAACACGCCCCAAGTCTCCTCCTAGCCCAGCAGTGCAACTCCCCGTTCCGGAGAAGTTCGCTGGAGATGCCATTGCATGTAAAGGTTTCTTGCTCCAATGTTCTATGCATTTTGCCACCATGCCTAACTTATCTGATGAACATAAAATTGTTACATTTTTATCCTTTCTCACTGGCAAAGTGCTTTGCTGGGCTACCGCTATTTGGAACAAGGGTGGTGAACCTACTACTACTCATGAGCACTTTCTCTCCTTGTTCAAATGAGTTTTTGACCATAAACCAGAGGGGATTGAGGTCAGTGAAAGTCTACTTGCCAGTTCTCAAAGCTCTAGAAGTGTTGCAGAATATGCTCTGGACTTCAGGACATTAGTGGCTGCGAGTGGGTTGAACAACCCAGCCCTCAAGGCAGTGTTTCGCCAAGGTCTGTGCCCTGAAGTCATCAGTGAACTAGCCTGCAGAGATGAAAATCTCACCTTGGGCTCCCTCATTGACCTAGCTATCCGCATAGACCAACTGCTAAAGTGCTGACCCTTTCTCCATGACTGCCAGAAGTCATTGCAGCCTTCTGTGGACAGCTCTCCTATGGAAGTACCACACACTAGGCTAACCCATGCTGAGCATGAGAGGCAGCTTAGGGAAGGCTTGTGCTTTTACTGTGGGAGCACCGAGCATAAAATCCAGCACTGTCCAGTCCATGAATCTCCAACAGAGACACCAGCAAAATTTACATTTACGGTGAGAGAAATTAAGTCTAAGTCACTTAAAATTCCTGTAAGGCTAAGGGTGGCATCCTCCACCTATGTCCTTTCTGCTTTTATTGACTCAGGGGTAGAGGGGAACTTCATTAGCAGAACCATCATGCAGAGGTTCAACCTGCCTACCACCCCTCTGCACAGTGCACTCAGCATTAAGGCCATCAATGGAGGACCTATAGATGATGGACTCGTTACCACATGCATCCAACCCATCCAGATTCAAGTGGGAGCATTACACAAGGAAGACATTTCCCTGTACATGACCACTACCATTGACTATGACATTGTTCTTGAATATCCCTGGCTACAGTTGCACAATCCTTTGATCTCTTGGCAAAATAGATATTCTTCAGTGGTCACCCACATGCTTCCAGAGCTGTCTTTCTCATCCCCAAGTCCAAGTGTCGTCCACCTCAGTAGAAAGTCCTCAACCACACACCATGGACAACATTCCCAAAAATTATCGGGATCTGTCTGAAGTCTTCAGTAAGGGGAAAGCCTGCAGGCTACCTCCACACTGGCCATATGACTGCGCAATTGACTTACTACCAGGTATGTCACCACCATGTGGTCGGATTTATCCCCTATCTCAGAAGGAACAGGTTGCCATGGAGGAGTACATTCAGGAAGCCCTCAAGCAAGGATATATCCACGTCTCCTGTGTCGGCTGGCTTCTTTTTTGTGGAAAAATGAGGAAGTGGACTAAGGCCTTGCATCAATTGCAGAAGTCTAAACCAGGTCATGGTAAAGTACCCTTATCTGCTTCCCCTGGTCCTGGCAGCACTGGAGCAACTAAGATCCGCATGAATCTTTTCTAAGCTGGACCTTCGCAGTGCATACAACCTGATCAGGATTAGGAAAGGCGATGAGTGGAAGACGGCCTTCAGCACAACCATGGGACACTTTGAGTACAGGGTAATGCCTTATGGCCTTTCTTCGGCTCCCAGCGTATTCCAGTGCCTGATTGATGACATGCTATGGGACATGCTGGGCAAATATGCCATTTCCTACATTGATGATATCTTGATTTACTCCTCCGATATCATAAGTCACCAGGAACATGTCAGATCAATCCTCCAGGGTCTCCTGGAAAACCACCTCTATGTAAAAGCGGAAAAGTGTGAGTTTCATCAAAGCAAAATCTCTTTCTTTGGCTATGTCATCAGTGCAGAAGGAGTAAGCATGGATTCATTTAAAGTATCAGCGGCCACGTCTTGGCTGACCCCAAAATCCATTAAGGATCTTCAATGGTTCTTGGGCTTTGCGAGCTTCTACCACCGGTTCATTCAAGGTTTCAGATCTCTGGCAGCCCCTCTGACAGCTTTACTGAAGAAAGGTCCCAAGAGCCTATGTTGGAACTCGGCAGCAGAGGAAGCCTTCATCAAGCTTAAGCTAGCCTTTACTTCGGCTCCCGTACTCCAGCATTCTGACCCCACCATGCCATTCATCATAGAAGTGGATGTGTTGGACACTGGAGCAGGGGGCTATCCTTTCCCAATGCCTTGGTGAGAAGCAGAAGCTACACCCAGTAGCTTTCTTTTCAAAGAAGTTATCTTCAGCAGAGAGGAATTATGATGTGGGTAACAGAGAACTGCTTGCCATTTAAACTAGCCCTCGAGGAGTGGAGGCACTAGCTAGAGGGAGCTACTCACCCCTTCATCATCTTCACTGATCATAACCTAGAGTGTCTCCAGGAAGCCAAGAGGTTAAATCCACGTCAGGCTAGGTGGGCATTGTTCTTTACTCGATTCAATTTCACCATTTCATTCTGCCCAGGTTCTAAGAATACCAAAACAGATGCCTTGTCCAGAACTTTTGGTCAGTCACACCAAGACTCAGCTGCTCAGCCTGTTCTTCCACCGCAATGCTTCGTACAGTCCATCACCTGGGAACTGGACAAAGAAATAAAGAATTCACAGCCTAAAGCCCAGCCCATTCATCTCCCACCTGATCTCCTCTACATACCAAAGTGTCTTCATAGCAGACTCATCACCTGGGCACATGCATCTCCAGCCACAGGACATCCAGGCAGTCAATGCACACACCAAATGTTAAACAGGTATTGGTGGGAAAACATGCTCACAGAAATAAACCAGTTCATTGCTTCATGTCCTGAATGTACCCAAGCAAAAGTTCCTAGAACACCCCCCCACCCCCCCCACTGGCAAGTTATGCCCCCTCCCGATTCCTCAAAGGCCCTGGTCACACTTAGCCATTGACTTTATCACTGATCTACCTCCCTCTCAAGGTAACACCACCATAATGATGACCATTGACTGAATCTCTAAGACACAAACTCATCCCATTGCCAGGTATCCCCACTGCTTCTCAAACCACTGAACTGTTGTTTCAACAAGCCTTTAGATACTATGGTGTCCCCGAAGACATAGTCAATGACCGGGGCCCCCAGTTCATTTCATGCTTCTGGTCAAGCTTTATGGAAAGGTTGGGAGTATCGGTAAGTTTCACCTCCAGCTATCATCCCCAGTCTAATGGCCAAGTACAAAGAGCTAATCAGGAGATCAGCTGTTTCCTGAGGATTTACTGCATGTGCAACCAAGGGGACTGGGCATGCTTCCTTCCTTGGGCCAAGTATGCACAAAACTCGCTTAAACCCTTAGCTACTCAGTTAACACCTTTTTCAGTGCATACTCAGCTACCAACCACCCTTGTTCCCCTGGGATGACGCACCCTGCCAAGTACAAGCAGTCAACGACTGGTTCTCATGCAGTCAAACCGTCTAGGAGGAGGGCCATCAGCGTCTTGAATCAGTGTGTGCTAAGTACAAGGAATATGCAAACAAGCATAGAGGTGAGACTCTGAACTTCTACCCAGGTGACAGAGTATCGGTGGCCACAAGGAACTTGAGAGAACCTAACACATGTAGGAAACTCCAACCACGCTACATTGGGCCATTCAAAGCTCTATGCCGCATTAATGAGGTATCTTACCACTTGGAACTTCCTCCTCACAGCTGAGTATCTCTGACCTTCTATGTATCCCAGTTAAAGCCTGCTATCCTGGGACCCCTTGCCAGCAACACAACAGTCCAGGAGCACACAACACTCAATCTAGAGGGAGAACCTGTCTACCAGGTTAACAAGATCCTCGACTCAAGGCGAAGAGGAGGCCAAGTTGAGTACCTGATAGACTGGGAAGGATATCTTGGAGGAACAAAGTTGAGTCAGGGACAAGGACATTCTAGACCATCTTTTAAAACAGGAATTTCATGCTCAATATCCCAACAAACCAGCATCCAGAGGTAGGGGCCATCCAAGAAAGAATGCAGGTCCTGGAGGTAGCTCTTCGGGGGGTGTTCGGTCCGTAAACAAGTCCCAAGACACACAGCACTCTCTGTCTCCAGCATACTGAATCTCAGCTGTTTTCCATTTCCTCAATTACCGGTCCCTCTATTTAAACTCCCCAAACACACATCTTTGCAAAGTATCGTCCTGCTAGCTCAGTTCGTACCAAGCCTTGTATCTTTTCTGACTGCTTCTCGTGTTTCTGACCTTTTGCTACCTTTTCCTAGTTTTTGCTCTGTCTTTCCTTCACTAAGTTGTTTGCTGATTTGCCCGACCCTCTCTAGTTTTCCGACTCCAATTTTTGTCTATCGTTTTGGCTTTGTTGACAGTCTACGCTCCACTCTCCTCCATGCATACATCTGTAAGTGCCTGCATTCTAACAGTGGGGACAACACAGATCAGACTCTTCTGTGAGCAATATACAACCCATGCCTCTGACATCATTAGAAGACCAGTTTGGAGGCTTGAGAGTGAAATAAGGTTAATTTAAAATGAAATGATTAATAAAGAAAATTCAGGAACTGAGAAAGATCTGGAAAACAACAGGCAGGAACTAAGGTCTTTTCTTCAAGAGCAGGCAAAAGGGGCTCTTCTAAGAGCTTGTTACATTACAGTTACGGATATGGATGCTCCAAGCTCCTCCGTCTTTAATCTGGAGAGGAAAACAAGGACACAGGCACAGATGCTACATCTTCAGGATGCCAGTGGGAATGTGATGACAGATCTGGTGGAGATGAGGAGGATTGCTATGGCTGTTTATTGCAGATTTATACCGTGCAACTGAATGTGACACTTCATGTCTTGAGATGTTAAATGATCCGCCAAAACTGGGATCAGCTCAAGCTGATTTGTTAAACTCAGACATTGATCTTCAGGAGCTGACCACAACTATCCAGCAGCTCTCTGCTGGCCATGTACCTGGAATCAAAGGGCTGCCAGCAGAATTTTACAAGCAGTTCTGGGTTTTAATAGGTCAAGATCTATTGATGTATTTAAAGTTTATTTTAACCCCTTCAGTGCCCTTGGACAAGTCACGCACATCATAAAATCTTTTACCGCTGTGCCTTATGATGTACGCTACTCATCATAAACACCTCCTTTTATGTACTTTACATGGCACATTACTTTTACTTCACATTACCATGAGTTGGCCTAGTGGTTGGCGTGTCTGCCTCTTGATTAGGAGCTTGTGAGTTCTATTCACAGTCGGGTCATACCAAATACAATCATAAAAATGGTACCCAGTTACTTGAAATGCATGGACCCTTGGTATACATTATTTTCAAGTACTAGTAATTCATGTTTATGGACAGGTTCTCATTGACAAGACCCATTGTCTTGTGTTTTTTTTTTTTTTTTTTTTTGATGTTTTTGAAGTTGTTTTTGATTACGAAAGTTATTTTTACTCTACAACAGTGATTTTTTTTTTTCTATACAAATACTAAAAATATAAAGTTCTGAACAAGTTAGATTATCAAATTATTCCAATTTTGACCTATTTTTGTCCTATATGCCTGGCACATTACAATTAATTATGGATGGCAGGCAAGGGGCTTTTTTTTTTAAACCCACTAGTTGTACAAGAGCAGTGTTGTTTCTTCTCCCAAAGGAAGGGGATCTTGGGCTTTTGTGCACTGATTATAAGATACTTTCAAAAAGTCTGTCTAACATGTTGAGATTGCATGGTCATATTTATTCATGTACATTGATCTTATTGTGTGCCTGATTGCAAGATTAAGGACAATACTTTCTCCATGATGTGATTGAACTGTCTGAGAGCAATGTAAAAGATTTGGGATTATTGTCAATAGAACAGGAGAAAACATTTGACACAGCTGCCCACACTTACTTTTTTAAAATCTTGAGGGCTTGTCAAGTCAAATCTATTTGTATAGCACTTTTAACAACCGACATTGTCACAAAGCAGTTTTCCAGAAAATTAAAGGCTTTAAACATTAGCTTATTTTATCCCCAATGAGTAAGCCTGTGGTGATGGTGGCAAGGAAAAACTCCCTCAGATGACATGAAGAAACCTTGAGAGGAACCAGACTCGAAAGGGAACCCATCCTCATTTGGGTGATAACAGTGTGATTTATAAATAACTCACTTCTATAACTGTCCTATAGAGTCACAAAGTATAACTGTGAAACCAGGAAAATCATTATAGCTTTCACATGAAGTCTGTTTTGTTGAAGTTATGTGTATGTATGTTAAAAATAAATTTATTTTATTGATATGCTGCTGTGATCTGAGCCCTCAAACAGTGTTTCGTTGTATAGTAATGTGCAATGACAAACTATCTATCTATCTATCTATCTATCTATCTATCTATCTATCTATCCTGTTCATTGATGGATACTTGAGTGCAAAACTGTTCATGACCACTGCAGTCCTACGGTTATCATGTCAGTTGTAGTCCTCAGCCATCATTGCAAAACTGTAAGTGTCCAGAGCCATCTTCCAAGTGCAACTTTTGACTGTCCATATGGGGCTGTCTTCCACAGGAGCAATGTGATGAGACTCCAGCCAGACATAGGGCATCAGGATGGATCAGGCAGGTCTGAGGAGCAGAAGAGGTCAGCATCACTAGTGTCTCATGATCAATATGTAACTCAGAGGGACAGACAGAGGGAAGAGATGGGGGGGAGAGAGAGGGATAGTTTTGGGCGGGGCAGGAATTTCATGAGGGCCCTCTCAATTTGGCCTTGTACCCTTGGGAAAAAATATCTGCCGTAAGGCCACAGTGGCCTTGATGCTCTGCGGTTTTACGGTTTTGTAGTCTGCCTCGTGACTTCCAATAGGCTTTAACATCACCTGCGTCTATTGAGAATAAAATGCGTCTTTTGATGACGTTCTGGATTCTTATTGGGCAACTCCTCAGTGGTGGATCGGACTCGAGCCTGGCATGAACCGCTCCCACGTGCTATAATGACACCAATCTGTCACCAGCCAACAAATGCATCCCCTGCTCACTTGTGTCCGCATCTGAGACGTTGAATTTTCACAGAAGGATGGAAGAAGTTGACTGAGATGACTGTGTGATAAATTAACGAACGAATAAGATAGGAATTTCAACATATAGGGCTTAAGTTTGTTACCGTTAAATAAG
>JAPFFA010000008.1:50962369-50977513 GCA_026153275.1 Sciades herzbergii | reverse complement strand
TCCTGTACAATCATTGTGGAAATGAGACAAAAGGGATATTTCCTCACTTAGAGTAGGCTATAAATAGTATAATGCCGCAGATAGCAGGCTAATGTGGCCTACCGATGCACTATCAAGTAGTCATTACCTATATCCACTAGGGAGGGTGGTTTAATTATTCTTCAAAAGGGCTCTTATTTAGTATTATGACAAAAGTAGGAATTTAGTATAACTACCAGGATAAATCGTTTGGGCGCGAGTCTTGTCGAGGTCCGGGGTCACCGTGATCAGAGTTGGCAGAGTCTCCGTCCGATTCCCAGGCTGCACAGTCAAACCAGTGAGCCACATTCACCGATTGCTTCGCAACAGCCACAAGTTCACACATGTATGGTTTCACCTCTCAATATTCAATTTGGAGAGTTCCTACTTCAGAATCGCCATCACTTTCAGACATTTTACACAACCTCTCACGACCAAAGTCCGTACACGTGTGCTTGGTTCGCAAGTCAACACAGAACTGCTCCCGGTCTGTTTGGCTTGAATGACGTCACAACGACGGTCCCCTGGCAGTGAAAGTGCGCACAAGTGAGATGTAAACAAACCTTCATAAATTGGGCAAAAAAACAGTACATTTTAACTGTTTTATTCAATTTTAGGGTGCAAATTAGACCCTAGGAAGATAGAATATCAACTTTATTGTCTAGAAGAACGACCCAAAAAGCGAATTCAATGTTTCACCTCCAAATGTCGCCTATGACCTTTAAGGCACATAAGCACTTCTAGGATTAGTCAGCAAGCTTACACTTAAAGGGTTCAGCTAGAGTTCTCCAAGAAGTCCTTACCTCCCTAACAGGGTTACATTTCCTGATGGAAGAAGTGTCTAATGTAAGGTTCCAAATAGTACCTTTAAGGTTTTTAAGACTAGCTGGTATGGGTTCTTATAGAGCTCTGAAAAGGGTTTATTTGTATACTAAAAGTATTTAGCCTCTTAATTTTGTTCTAGTCCTGTATAAGGAAACCATTTCATGCAGTTCCACATAAAAACCTTAAAAGGTTCCTCCAGAGGGACAACCAAGATAAGAGAAGAATAAGGAAACTTAAGAGAACTTAAGGTTCTTTTGCAGGGTTCTTCAGAGTTCCAGACTCCGATTTAAACCCCCCCCCCCCAAAAAAAAAAGCAAATCCAAGAATGTTCGACACAAACATATCAATAATCTTTCCATTAGCACCACTAATGCTCCAGAATAGCTGCAGAATATAAATAAAACGAGCCAAGAAGTGGCACAATGATAAAGCAGTACACATAAATTCATAGAACATCCAGTGAACAAGTGCTGCAACAGAACAAGCTGTTCTCTCCAAGGACAGATATTCATCGGAGTTATTTGTTAAATCCGAAGGTCATTTTTAATATGAACTCTTCGTCTAGTGTGCGCGCGCGTGTATGAGGACCTTTCTAATGGAGGTTATCTTCAGTTTAACAGCGCAGATGAGACGGTGTGACGGAGCATTAACACAAAACCACAGGTCAGGTACCGAGGTGTTCCAAGTCACATCATGGTGCTCCTCAGGGATAATGAAAGAATGTCCCTTACAATCAGAACTATTCTGGTCCGAAAGAAGACTTAAATATGTACTCCGAGAGAGAGAAAGGATAATAAGAAAGATTTCAGAGTGAAGCAAGCAGAAGATTGATGATTACAGAGGTATAATATACAATACAGATAATTGATGTTATTTCTACTACATAAAGCAGCACTGGGGTGGACTGAAAATCTACCAAGTATAGAACATTCTTCAGAAGTGCCCTGTGTTTTAGATCCACCAAAGAATCAGAGGTTGAGAGAGCGAAACTCAAAAGGGCGTCACGTCTGGTTGACATTGGATAGTGCAATAACGTAAGGAATAAAATACAAGTGATCTGTTACAGGAAAATCAACTATGGTATGGTAAGCGTATGGAAAATGTAAATATAATTACATAAAATTAAAAAAATATATATATGTAATTGTTTTGATCAAGTTTCTGTAAGAGAGACATTTAACATTTAAGGAAGGGATCTCCAAATGTCATCTTCAGGACAGAAAAGTTTACACTTTGTAGTGTTTCGTTTCTGCATTTTTTTTGTCTTGTTAGTGGCGCACTATAAAGAGAATATGATAATGCATCGACTGGATTTTTGATTGCTTTTGCCAACACAAGATATCCATACATCTGAACGATGCACATGGACCACCACAGGGAACCCAATCGTAAGTGCAAGGCAACGCATCTCAAACACCTGACCACCAGAACAGAATTTCTCTTTACTTACACAACATAGATGGGTTTTTAATTGAGCACTTTTAATTAGCTGTTTCATTTAAAAAAAAAAAAAAAGGGAATTACCAACACATTACAGAAAATGTGTAATTCAAAGTCCTTATATACACAAAATATAGGGCGCGATTTTTTAATTATACACACTGACAAGTTTGATATTGGATGGTAACTCTATAGTACTGTTGTAAAGTGAAAGTGCTGGTTCACTGCTGCCCACCAAGCACCCAGCAGAGTCACACCATAAAGGTTATGGTGTGGTTTCTGGCACATGGTATGCGGTATCAAAGAAAGGAATAAATATGTATCTGTAACTGACGCGACTCTCATTATTGGTCTCACTGTCGAGACAATTTCTTGATGTAAAATACACAATTTGATGGCTCATGCACAATATTCTATTCATATTGATTTTGTGCCCTTGTAAATATTTTGCTCATACACTCCAGCACTTTGCTTTTTGGCAATGCCTAAACAGCCTGATTAGCTTCAAGAGAGGAAAGGGCGGGGGTGGGGGGGGGGGTTAGCTGCTGAGGGAATGACTTTATAGCTACTATAAGAAAAATGAGAATAGGAACCTATTTGCTTCATATAAAACAGAGGTACAAGTCAGTCAGTCATTCTTCAAATCACTGTGGTAAAAGAGGAATAAACACTTGGGAATATAAGAAAGCCAACATCAGGGTAGTCAGAGTAACCTTGCTTCATGCCACCCTGTCGCTTTGCTCCTTTCTTATATCATGTTTTGAGCTCCTGTTCACAACACTAATAACACTGCTTTATTAAAATAAACTCCTGGTTGCAGTTGGTTCAAATTTCCATTTCAGTATTTTCACTCTTTCACATGTCAAGTCATGACATACTGATATCCAACAGATAAGCAGGACATTTCTGCAGTAACCTAGAGTTTATGGATGAATTTAGGCCTGTTATGCCATGGTTGTACAGAGGAAACCAAATGCACAGTCCTCGCTAGTTGTATTTGACCTCTTGGACAATTTTGGACCAGGTCCAGATCTTTTTTTTTTTTTTTTGCACAGAATGCATCAATGATCTTGAACTGGAAATCAAAATTTATGGACTAATTATGGCTGGTCATGTGGATGCTTTCATCCACATTGCGTGGGTGGCGAGATCCACAAAAACTCTTAAAAGGAGAAAAACAAGAACACTTTAAAAATACACCGATCAACATGGACAATCTTTCAGCATTGATCCATTTACACACCTTCAGATTTGCACCCTTCATTATCTGCATGAGAAATTTATCAGGATGGAAGGAGAGCAGAACAACAATGTCGAAGATGTAGGAAAAGGGTAAGAGTGACTGATAGGGAGCAAGAAATTCCTCATCCATTAGGAAGGAATAAAAGAACACATTCCAGAGGATAATCACTGCAATCCACATTCACTTCCATTTCATCACCCCATTCTCTCTCACCTGCACAAGGAACCAGGAGATGAGAACCGAGACCCAGGGGTTCCCACTGCCTGAGGTTTTCCTAGCAGGGGACAAGACTTTACCTGTGGGACGAGATAAAGAAAAGAATGGGATGAATAAAGAATTTAACAAAAGGATGACCTTCACGCCACAAACTAAAATCCATTGTAACACATCTTGTACAAAACAGTAAGTACTCATTGACCAGCGTGCATACAAATTTATTTTGAAATATCTTCCGCATTAGCATAGATATCAAATCCAGTTAGGTGGGAAAATCATTTGTATCCTACACTTCACTTCTGAGTTCATGTAAATTTTAAGTGCAAGATTGAGTTGCAGCACTATTTTTTTTTTTAAATGCATTTCAAATCCTGCCACAATTTAATGAACGTTTTATGAAACTCAGTTTCATATTAAAATGACTTGAAAGAAAGCAAATCCATAAATTAAGATAAATAAAACGAGCCATTCAATTAGGACAAAAAAAAGTCATGGTGCCCTATAAAAGGGGATAGTGGGGTGTGTGAGTGTGGAAGGAAGTTAAATGCGCTGTACTGGCTGAGCTGCGTTACTGGAAGGTATCACCACAAGCTGCACTTCAGTGGTGCTTTTTCACCGTTTTGTCACCTAATTACAGGGTAAATGTGAGGGGTCATCTCTCAGACCATAGATGAATGCAGTGCTAGTTACCTGGGAAGAACCCAACCAGGTCAAAGGCAAGTATGACACAGGCACTTGTCACACCAGCATGCAAGTTTCTAGCCCCACCATCCTGCTTTACCAACCTCACAGAAGGCTTCAAAATTTCAAAAATTGGTAACAACCCCCAAGACACCTCCATGTACACATTTGCTTTACTTTGTCAGAGCACAAAGCTCATACAAAGCTGCTTTAACTACAATTTTACAGTTACAGGCTACTGTCATGACCAAATTTTCACACAACACATTGGACTGAAATTGCAGCACAGCAACAGGAGGCAATAGCAATTAACATTAGCAACAACCACGCCAGCTAACCAGTTAGCGATAACCATAATATTGATGATTATCTTCTTAAAACAGTGATTAGTATGGTCAGTGTTACAGATTTAATACACAACATGGAGTACTGTGTTTGTATATCAAGTCAAAAGCCAATATACTGCTATAAACTCATTTAAAAACCTCATTCATTAAGACTGTACTGGTTTTGAAATTACAGCATTTTCAAAACTATTTAAGATTACACTGTTTTGGACTTTGTTTTGACATTAAAAAGAGCCAAAATGGCATTTTCAAAGATCAGCAAGATCATAAAAATACCTGTTGCTATACATTTCCTCTCACACATGCATAGTTTCAGTCTAATTTTTTCCAAGTTACCTGAAAGTCAAAAATTTGACAAAAACCTAGAAAATTAATTTCAAAACACCCAAGTCAACAGATTTGTCGGTTTTCAAAAGGTTAAAGCCAAGACGGCCTTTCAATTTCATAGTCAGAAAATTTAGTTCCCTCTGAAATTTGGTCATACGTTTATTTCTGTAGCAGCACAGTGGTGTAGGGTTAGCACTGCCACCTCACAGCAAGAAGGTTCTGGGTTCAAGCCCAGTGGCCGACTGGGGCCTTTCTGTATGGAGTTCGCATGTTCTCCCCATGTCTGCATGGGTTTCCTCTGGGTGCTCCAGTCCCCCCCCCCCCCCAAAGACATGCAGGTTAGGCTAATTGGTGGCTCTCAAGTGACCATAGGTGTGAATGGTTGTTTGACTCCATGCATCAGCCCTGCGATGATCTGGCGACTTGTTCAGCATGTACCCCGCCTCTCACCCATAGTCAGGCTCCAGCTTGCCTGCAACCCTGTACAGGATAAGCAACTACTGATGATGGATGGATGTGCATTTCTGTAATTTCAAAATATCAGGCCATTCTGTGCTGGGAAGTTATTTAGAGGATTCCTGAACAAATAACGTGCACGAAATTGCTCGCTTTGCACAGTCAAGCAGACAGAGGAAGTCCGTGTGTGTGCACATGTGCAGGTTTACCTTTGACCATGCTCTGACAGTTACATCATTGTCCCTAAATGAACAGCTGATCACACTGATCTTGGTGCTCGCTGACATTTATTAGTTTGGTCCTGAGTTTCCTTTCCTTTGCAACATAACGTCTTTTCTTCTTGCCTTACATTAATGTAGTCGGTCTTTCACGTTTCATTCTCACGGCCTCCATTTTCCTCTCCTGTTTCAACTTTATCCCACAATGCCTTGCATGAACGGGGAAAGCCCACCACATGATGCATGACAATATCTTGAATTGGTCCATTTATTATTCTATTTATTAAAAAATAAAAATTGGAAGTCTGATTAGACTTCAATAGCTTTCAGTCCACTAAGCAAAAATAATTGGGTGCTGAGGAAAATTTTTTATGACCTACACTTAATCTGAACGGCAGTCTACCTTTACCCTGCCATAATTCTTAATACCAGTACTATTAACATCAGGTTTGAACTGTCATAGCTTAAAACATTCCCGTTTTAGAATTTACAATTTTACTGGATAACAGCTTTGTGAAAATAATGAAATCTTAAAAAAAAAAAAAAAAAAAAGATATTGAATTAGTTAAAATCTACATCACCATTCACTTGTTACTGTTCACATAATTTTTATACAAAAATGCAGCTGAAGAGATCCATTAGTCCATCAGTGTTTCTTCGTGATTCTGCCCAATAGGAAGTTGAGCGAGCGGTCAGAAAATGTGCTCTGCAAACAGACCATTAGCCACCGACTCAACATGCTATACGAAGACTGGACTAGCCCATTTTAGTTGTTTGATTATTACATTAATACATAAAAAAGGGGACATATGTAAGGGGAAAGACTTGTGTATAAAATTACTTGATTGAAGAAAAAAATAAAATCACTATCCGTGCTGGTCAGCACTTGTTTGTGTGTGCTGCAGCAGCCCTTGGGGAACCTATTAAAAGTAAAGAAGAGGAACTTTACACTGTTTGCAGTACAAACAGTCATGTTTATTTCACAGCAGTCTGTTAAAGGGAAAGGTACTGGTAGTTGAGAAGACTATCCCAAGTTGAGTTGAAACTGCAGGTTGGGGGGTGTGGCATCTTTTACTGGTTGTAGTTAAGGAATTAAAAGTTGCAACTTTGCTTTGAACGCAGCATTACTGCCCCAACTCACCAGTGTGCTTCCCAAATCAAATCAAGTTTGACCATTGAGCATGGCAGCTCCCCAAGTTCCAGCATGCAAGCTGCCTGACCCCCAGCTTGTGGTATTGCAACATACAGTAACAAAATTACTCACAGAATTGTCTAGACAAAAATAGCTTAAACCTTTCAGGTGGAGTGCAAGTGTAACATGTTTAATCTTTTATACATCAGACAGATTGTGATTTGGCGGGGGAAGGGGAACACTCACCAAAAAGGTCATCCCTGGCGAGTGCATACAGAATGCGTGAGGCTCCAATCAGGTTGCTCATGGCAGCTGAGAGCGTGGAGGAGTAAACGCCGATGGTGACAAACGGACGCCACAGATTAATGTCCCGCAGGAAACTGTAGTCCCGCTGTAACAGAACTCTGCGCACGCACACAAACACCTCTTTTCCTCAAGAGTCCACACACAAACATCTTTATTTCTTCATTTAACAATTACTTTGTTTACATGATTTCTCTCAAACCATATTCTTTACTAACAAAATCAGGGAAAAAAAAAAAAGTGATGAGCTTGATTGGGAGGGAAATACTTTCCCCATTTCCCTCCTGACCATCCTTTGCAATTCCACTTGCCATCATTTCCAGTTTATCATCTTCTGTTCCATAACCTTCCCTAAATATTCCAACTCAATTCTTATAAATTCCAGTCTATTGCTTTCCCTTTTGCTCATTTCTTTCCCTTTCCATGCCATTCCTTTATGACCCATCCCCTTCTGTACCATTCCACTAAATTCCCTTCAAGTCCATTTGATTTCATTCTCCTTCATCCCCTGCCCTTCCTGTTCATAATTCTAATGCATAACATCCCAACCGCCCCCTTTCTTTCCTGTCCATAAAATTCCATTCCTTTCCAATCTGTACAATTCTATTCCTATCCCTTCCACCAGCTTCTCTTCCAAATCAACAGAATCCCACTCCCATCCTTTCCATATAATTCTCAGCCATACCATCCCTTTCCCTTATTACATTATCTTCAATTCCATTCCAAATTTTATTTAATTCCATTACTGGGTGTAGTACAATTCTGACCACCCTCCCCACATTATCTCTCCCCTCACGTCCTCTTTCAGGTCGAGCCGTTTTAATACTCATCACAGGCCTATTAATTACAGTTCAGACCCACTCAGGATCTGAAACACACACTATTAGAAATTAAATTTACATGCAAGTACAGAAATCATCCAACACTGACAGCTGCAAAGAGCCACTGGAAAGTGTATGTAAGAAACAAAGCAAGTGGGGGGGGGGGGGGTGTCCGTCCCCAGGCATTTTGCTCAATATCGATTCCAGCAAGTTGGAATAAGCTCTTGATAGAAACAGAAAAAGTGTGTGCCGTGTTAGACTAAATGAAATATGCAGGGGAATAAGCAGATTCTAAAAAGTCTACTAGCATCACCTAACCAACTATTTATCCATTCATTCATCTGGGTTTCCGTTATATTTAACAATTTTTCACCAACGGTGAAGTGAACATTAGTGAATGTTCCAAGCCAAGACAAAGTCAAGGTTATTATTCACCAATATTGACTGAGCTTGAAGTGGATAATTGTGTTAGTATAAATACACAGGCGATTATTTAAAAAAAAAAAAAAAAAGTCCTATTTGAAAAAAAAAATAATTTCAAACTTCAAAAGTGGCATGCAAACGTAATAACAGCACCGAGCAGGCTTGTCACTTATCTACACTGAGTCACATAAAATACTTTGTGATTTATTTTATTGATTTCAAAACAATTCCACCTTCCCTTTGAATAGTTTTAGACCAAACTTTACAGCATCTTTCATGCTTTTAGGAACAGCATTTTCTTTCATTTCGATTTCTTCCTCACTTACAGGTGACAAAATGCTTGGCTGTCATTTTGCTGAGTCACACGAGGTGATTAAGAAATTTGGTCCATTTTGATAATCAAATCAGTGTGTGCGATTTTCTATAAAATCACCTATTATTTATACTAAAAATTATTGATGCTTCAGAATTTTTTTTTTTTTCAAAAAAGTCCCAATTACAGGACTCCGCGAAGGACTTAACTTGAAACAGACATAGGATGAGGGAGAGAATGAAAAGCCAAAAGAGAGAGAAAGCTAGATTTAACTAGCCAATGTTAAGTTATTTCGATTTTACAGTTTAAACAATGTACTCCTTATTGATGCTCATGACCAACTAATCATTATTAGTATAAATACGGAGGTGATTATAGGAAATCGTGCATGCTGATAGAGAAATAATCCGAATCTCTTGACCAATCACCACTAGCGACTCCGCAAAATAGCGGCCAATTGCTTCATTACCGTAAGCGAGGAAGAATTCAAAATGATGGAAAAAATAAATAAATAAATAAATAAATGCTGTTCATAAAAACACACTAAAGATGCCATAAAGTTTGGTCTAAAACTATTCAAAGGGAAGGTGGAATTGTGATTTATTTTATTGGATTTCAAAACAAAGTATTTTATGCGACTCTGCATAAATAAGTAACAAGCCTGCATGCATTACATTTGTATGCCACTCCTGTAAACTGAAATGATTAATAATTTTTTTTTTTTTAATAAAATAAATAAATAATTTTTTTTAAAAAAAATCACCGGTGTATTTGCACTAAAACAATATCCGCCTTAGGCACAATGAATCTCGGTGATTATACATGCAGGACACTTTACATGGAAATAAAACTTGTTCTACTCCCTAACAGGTTTTCATTCATCTGGTTCAATAGCATGCAATATTGTTAGCATATTGTTTATCCTACTTATTACGTCGCTCTACCCAACAGAGACTGAGCACGTTGTCAAAATGACACGTCACCTGTTGGAGATGTAAAACTTCCACGCTAGTGAGCAACTGAATTTGCAAACATAGCTGTCAGTTTTGCTTCGTTAAATACGGAAGACTGAAAGAATTTTGGCTGCCAGGACGCTCCACTGTTGATTTTAAAACTAAGTTTACACAGGGAAATGAACACTCAAGTCCGAGTGAAAAATACTGTGGCAAGCATGTGTAGAAGAGTCTGGAGACAGAAATCTTAGTTTCTCGGTCGCTAGCCTATGCTAGTAGCTTTCAGTAGCACTGGCTTGACTGTGCTAGCATTAGCCTTTGGCAACACGACTGCTGAATGCTACACTGGCTAGAAGATGAATGGACTGCAGCGCTAACACCAAAGTCATGGGTAAGCCATGCTGATGAGATTGTGTTAATAATAATAATAATAATAATAATAATAATTAAAAAAATGCTTTTCGTGGTATATCACATCCCATTCAGCTACTCGTCTTCGACTCGTTCAGCATCATGCTAGCTGAAAAGAACGTACATCTGATAGACCACTCAAAACCAGCCAATATTACTTAAATAATCTTGACTTCATTTCCAGTATTATTTACCAAAATCATCAAGCTAGCGTTAACTACATTAACCTTAGCAAACTCTGTTAATCATATACCAGTAAAAAGCTTAAGGTTCACCATGTCCCAAAGTTTTAAAGGGAAAGAAATGCCCTCCATTTCCAAAAAAAAATATATATATGCAAGATTAGAGGTGGCTACGGCAATATTTTAATGTTTTTACTGGTTGTGCAATCAAATACTTGATAGAATTATTTAACATTACTCCTTAAAAGTAACCTTAATAGACAAGTGGACAGGCAGGACATGAGTGGAGCAGAGTGAAGCAAGAGAGGAGAGCAGAAGAAGAAAAGGAAAAAGACTAAGCACAGGCCATCAGGCTGGAAGCCTAAATATGTTCTCAAGTTTGTTTTGCAGTCAAGGGTCATGTTATTTTTTTAAATGCATTTAATTACCTATTGATCTTCCCTCCAACTGCTGCCATACTACACTTGTACACCACCCACATACAACAAACCCCTCCCCCCCCACTACTGCTGGGGGGGAGGAGTCCGAGAGAATACTATCCATCTCTTCACTTATTCATTTTTCTTCCCAGCCAACCAATAATTTGTTCTTGTAGGAATTCTTCAAACCCTTTATCCATTGGCCCTTTCAAGCTAAACCATCTTTCATTTACTCACCATCTTTCCAGTTTCATTCCATCCCATTCCTGTCCTCATCACTCCATTCTTAGTCTCCCCAATTTGTTTTATTACATTTCATTCTTTCATACAATGCCAATTCAAACTATTTCATGTATCCATCCATCCATGCACTCACTCTTTAATCCTTTTCCCCTTTCAATTAATTTCACCACCTTTCCATATTGGACTAATCGCCATCTGTTCCTTCAACCATTTCTTTATCAATTCTTCTATCATTTTATCACTCACTCTTTCCACTCATCCATCTCAAATCTTCATATCCATCCATCATTTCATCCAACTATCTACCTGTCCATCTTTCCCTCTCTTAAATCTCCATTTCTCCCTTTTATCTTTTTTCCTCCATCTCTGTATCTCCAAACTACCTCACTCATTCAATGGCTTGTGACTCAACCTGCCATTCACCCCTTCACTCATTAATCCTCACATCTGCTCATCCATCTCCCCATCTGTTCATCCACTTAGCCACTGTTTTATTTGCTACTGTATTCTGTTGCCATGGAGAAATTTGGGGGGGGGGGGGGGGGGGGGGGNNNNGTGAGGTCAAGACTGAGAGACAGATTAAAGAGATACAGAGATGGAGGGGGAAAAGATAAAAAGGGAGAAACAGATTTAAGAGAGCAAGAGAAAGAAGGTAGAGAGCACAAGAGAAAGAAGGGAGAGAGAGAGAGAGAGAGAGAGAGAGAGAGAGAGAGAGAGAGAGAGGTTAAGTGCTCCCTGGAGAAAGTCAGGCAGTGGATCATTAAATGAAATCAATAACTAACAAGCCCAGCAGAGATCTCTACTGCACTCTATCCATCCATCTCTCTGTCTGCCTACATCTCTCTATCCATCTAGTCTTCCTTTTATTTCCTCATTCTCCCTTCTCGTGTGTGGATGCCCTGTTCCAGTCTCTCTCCCTTCCCCAATCTCCTGATCTTTCATAACCTCCCTCTTTCAGCTGCCTTGCTTTTTTTCCCCCCTCCATTTCTGTTCTCCACGCTTCAGAGAGCAAGTGGATAGAGAGAAATAAAGAGAAAAGAGGAAGAGAGTTAGGAGCCAGAGCTGTATTTCTGCAGCCTTGTGATAGCAGGACACGAAGACCGGGACAAAGGGAGTGAGGGAACAAGGGGACAGAAAGCAGGCAGCAGCAAGACGTGTTGGTACAAACTGTTTAGAATGAGACATGGAACGAGAGAGAGAGAAAATAAGACGCTTGAGAGCTGTGTGGTGGAGATAGCGGAACAAAAGGAGGACCGTGGATTTGAATTAATACAATTACACACTCACTCTGTAATGAATACATAAGCCCCACCACACACACCCCTAATCATGGATTAGACAATTTGCACAAAGTTCCATCACTCCTTAAACATTCTCTCAGTATGGGGCATGGCCTAAAGTCTGGATTGGAGTGTAATCTAATATAGTAGAAAGGAAGGAAAGAATTAATAACCCTGTGATTTGCAGCTGTACTACTAGAGCTGTTGTAGAAAATTCAACACCTGACCAATCAAGACAGAATTCAGCAATGCTGTGGCATATAAAATTAAAATAAAATAAATAAAACCCCTAATGTATTCCTCACAAGACTGCATCATCCTAAAACACCACAGCATGACCCTGTGAGGTCACATTCACATCCTCTGCTGTACCTCATACATATGAGGAGACTTAAAACTGGATGTAGATGAAGAAAATGTGTTCTGAGATGAACATTTGCAGGATGATTCGCCTCATGCTCTGTGGGCAACTCAAAGTCAAAAGGAAAGACGGTTTCACCATCTTTGAATTCAGTAGAATTATATTAAAGTTATACATCCGTCTTCCAGGTACTTCAGCTCTGTAGTAGGAAATCTACAGTACGACTTCAACAGAGTAATCATGTCTTTGAGCAGAAGACAGCACCATCTTCTGGTAAGGTCAGGTACTACCGCTAATTCCTCCTCATCTTTATAAACCAGTCAAACTTGGGTCAATCTTTATCATTCCTCCTGACTCTCACAGGAATGGATCATTAAAGCTTAATCACCATCCTCATTTACAGTCCCCTCATCACCATGGCGACCAAAGGATGAGCTCCACAGCGACTGGAGGATGACATTCTGAGCCGTCGCTGATGAGACGTTGACTGATGGCTTTAATAAAACCCTGAAATTTTTAATACCTAATAATTTATCGTGGTTAATTGAATCTGACTAATCTGCTCGAATTCCATCGTTGCGTTCCTTTAGCTCCTTCCAGCCCGTCTTGTTAAAGCTCAGAGGTCTGCGCTGGCTAATCCATCACTCATCACGCCAACTGGGAGACGAGTCACAGGTACACACTCAAACACAGAAGAAAGAAAATCCTTCTGACTGATGGGGTTTAAGGTGACAGGATTTATTTATTTAGAGCAAATTAAGGTTCACCACCTGAATAAAATTTACAATTTCAGCACTTTGCTTAAAGAATTCAGGAAATGTTTGGAGAGCTGCAATTTGATTCTGCATGTTGATGTGCAGCACCAGTCAAAAGTTCAGACATGCCCGATTTAATTATTTTTCTTTATTTTTATTAATTAATAAAAAGGGTCACGGCATGTCTTAAAGTAATGGTCGTTTTTCTTTACTTAGTCAAGCAGTTCTTGAGATATGGTTTACTACAGTTGTGGTGTGGAACAGGGCCATTTACTGTAATTATTTACCTTTTGATCATCTCAAACGATGGTGGCTGCTTCAAAGAATCTAAAACGCGTTTTTCTTTACCACATAATTCCATACATGTTCCAGATGTTATTTCACATTTTTGTGTTCAGTGTTTTTCTACATTGTAGAAAAATTAGGGGAAGCCATGGCTTAAATGGCTAGAGAAGCAGCTTTGAGACCAAAAGGTCACTGGTTCAGTTCCCTGGACGAGCAGGACTGGCTGAAGTGCCCTTGAGCAAGGCACCTAACCCCAACTGCTCCAGCAAGAGTGGTGGCGTACCTCGTGTCTGCTTAGCCAAAGAAAAGCTGATGTGATCAGTTTGGGAGGTTCCCGACCCAGGGGGGGGGGACCCTATGAAACAAGTAGGCGTGTCCAAACTTGACTGGTACTGCATTTCCTTTTGTAATAGGAAGTCAGACTGGCATGTTAAACTGCTTGACTCATTTACACAACTGCTAGTGTTTGAGCTATGCCACACCCCCGCCCAAACTAATATTGCCTTCAAGTCTTGTCAGAAATATTGGAATTACAGAAGAATGCACTCAAATACCACCAGCATCATAACCTGGAATCCCTCAGAAATTTGCTCACACTCTTTTTACCCCACCAAAACCACCTGAACACATCAGCTCATAATCACGACCTCTGAATCCGTAGGCACAAAATTCTGAGGAACTGAAAGCAGCATAAACAAATCTGACCGTAGCTCTGTAAGCAAACGAGAGAGAATCCCTGACGGTGTATATAATAGTCTGTGGCAGCCACAGCTTGGCACTGAACAGCCCCAAGTTGGTACAACACTCCTCCAAAAAAAAAATAAAAAAAGGTCACAAAACCACCACCTCACACAAACCCCACCCTCTTTTCCAACCTGCAGCCAAGCAACAGTTCAAAGAGGAAAAGAGTGAGTGAGTGAGTGAGAAGAGACACAGCCAAGAACATACTGAAGAACCACTACTGTGGAGCAAGACATGCCCCTGGGGGCAGGGCACCTCTTATTGAGAGCAGGTCACTGAATGATCTAAGTTTTTCCTAGATGACTTTTTTAAAATCCATCTTTTGTACTCTTTCACCCCCCCCCCCCCAAGATATTCTGTTGGTGTCCAAAATACTAAGCAACAGGAACCAAAAAAATAAATAAATAAATATAAAAAAAAAAAAAGTGCAGACACCCCAAATTTGATCTCAGTAGAATTTTAAAAAATGTGGGGTTCAAATTAGCCGTGTAGTACTCGAGTCCAGGACTCAGACTCGAGTCCGACTTGTGTCCCAATTTTAAGAACTCGTGCATTAACTGCATTTAAACTCATCAATTTGAGACGAGGACTGATTTTCTTTTTGTAACATGCCATAATTTGACATTTATATCCACGTTAATTTTTATACTAATTTTGTGCAAGAGAACGCATATTCGGGCGGCACGGTGGTGTAGTGGTTAGCGCTCTCGCCTCACAGCAAGAAGGTCCGGGTTCGATCCCCGTGGCCGGC
>JAPFFA010000008.1:50604232-50616885 GCA_026153275.1 Sciades herzbergii | reverse complement strand
TTATTCTGTGATCATCCACCACTGTTGTCTTCTGTGGGTGTCCAGGTCTTTTTGCATTGATGAGTTCACCAGTGCTTGCTTGCTTGCTTGCTTGCTTGCTTTCTTTCTTTCTTTCTTTCTTTCTTCCTCCCTCCCTCCCTCCCTCCCTCCTAATGCCACTCCTAATATTGTGTGTATGTGTGTGTATAGTGTGTGTGTGTACACACAGAGTCAGAGGTGTATTTTTAATTCAACATTTATTAAATAACTAATTATTTCAATTTTATTACTCAATTTAATTAATTATTGAATTATAAGCTTAATGGTTTTTTTGGGGGTTATCTCAGAATAAAGTGGATTTTAAAAAATTCTGTAAGGAGATGTTTGTGTAACATTTTATAGAAGGAGTCTCTAGTGTCAGTGCTTTGTAATAGTCAGAGGTAAAGCTGTAGCTTTAAGTTTTCTGACATCTTCAGGACAGAGGAGATTGTTTTGTGGTTTCTTTGAAAGATGACGAACTGCATTTTTTTGTCTTTTTAATTTGGAGAGAAAAAAAAAGAGGCTGCCAACTGTTTATAGCCGCTATGATACAAGTGACAACAGGAACTAACTTGTTTCACCAACATTAACTACAACTATAAACTGATAAAGTATGATGTGTTGTTTAATGAATAAAATAATTGTAATTTTTGGTAAATGGCTGTGGCATAAGAGGGATAAAACACTTCAGGGTGATGGTCACTCCATTTCATTACACACCATTGTTGATTATTTTCCTATGACAGGATGTCCTGAAGTTTGTTATTCTTTACTAATCTGTATAAAATCTGTGTTTTTGTGCAGGAAATATAACATTCGTGTGGAGGACATCATGGTGAGAGACGTGAGGTTCGTCACACTGAACTGCACTTACAGAGACCTGCATGATGTCCTACTGACGGAGCGACTCAAAACGCTTGCGCTGGTCGAGTCTTCAGGTATACACGTGTGCACACGCATGTGCACGCATGTGTGTCGTGATGTTAAATTTTTTTTTTTAACATAGGATTTTTTTTAAGCGCAAAACATTTTCAATAGTAGTATCATGTTGTATAAAATTGGCAGTCATATTTGACAAATTAGCAGTAGATCTTCTTGTACAACCGTCAGCTGCTGTTTTTTTGTACCACAAACAAAACAGGAATCCCCCAAACAACTTTGTTTGTTTGTTTTTTAAATTTTTATTTATTTATTTATTTATTTATTTCATTGTTCAAATCCCAGAAGTCTACATTATGGTTAGCTACGATAACTTTGTTTAAATGAAAGTTGGATAAATTTATTTTATTAATTTTTTTTTAAATAAAACTTTATTATAACAGTGTAATTGATTCATGGTTTGTTGTATAATAGTTCTTTAAAAATTTCCCTGCAGAGTCGATGATCTTATTGGGCTCGATTGAGCGTGCTCAGTTACAGGTGCTACTATCCAATCAGCTCAGCCGGTCGCGGAGACTCGAGTACCTCCACCAACGCTCTCAGAACGAAAAGAAACACTCAGGGACACACAGTAGTGAGGAGAGTATTCACAAGGTCAGCCAGGAAGTCCGTTTCCAGGTCAGTGCTGGGCCAAAGGATAAGGATCACAGCCAGGTTTAACAATCACAGAAGTGTATTACAAAGCACAAAATTTACACCTTTTTATTTATTGCAGTAAGTTTGTATTTTGTAAAATCTGTTTTGCTTAATTTTCATTTTTAGCATGACATTTTAGACATGTTGGACATTGGTTTAATCATTTTATCATGCAAATTTTTAAAATTCAAAAACTTCGGGGGGGGAAAAGTAAAATTTAAAATGTATTTTACATTTTAAATATCAAAAGATAAATCTATGTTCTGTTATGTTTCCTGTAGAAGAAATCTAATGTAAGTTATATTTTTAAAAATTGAATTTGAATTTTGTTTTGGCTCAATGCTTTCATCTTGGCGGAGTTTTTTTTTTTTTTTAAATATATAAATAAAAGGTTATGGTATTTAGCTGTTGAAGGATTAAATTTGTATTGATTAGTTCCAAATAATGTGTTCATTATTTAAAGGAGCTTTCAAATTATTACTGCACTGTGAAATTGAAAAATGCAAAATATGTTCCTAATTTTTTTATTTATTTTTATTTATTTATTTTATTTTAGATCTCTACAGAGGAATCTTCATTCCCTCCTCCTCGCTCTGTCTCACCAAAACCACTGAAACCCGCACTGAAGAGACCATCAACGGTGGAGAGAGGCTCACAGATACCTTCAGGTATGCATGTATACACACACATGCGCGCACACGCACACATGTGAGTGACTACACACAGAAGCTTTCTGTTTCCACCAGGTCAGGACACTGGCATCGCCTTAAAGAGTCTCTTCTGCGCCCACCCAGACACGGAGACGGCAGAGGTACACACACACACACACACACACACACACACACACCAAACCCCTGCTTTAAACCGGTTACATCACTTACTCAAGTCCTGATTTTCTCCCACGTCTCTCACAGTGATGCTCTTCAGCTGTTCATTATTAGGTTTTTTTATCACATTCTCTTTACCTTGTCTTAACGTTTGCCCCTGTTTCCTGATGGAAGATGTATAACTTGGAGAACTCGGTGGCTCCTGGGCACAGGAAACTTAAGCGTGTGAGGATATCTGTAGCGGTAAGAACCCCAGACTGTAAACCTGATGAAAAAAAATAACACCAACAGAAACTTGACTTCCATCCAACCAGCCATTTGGCCTCCATATCTAATCTCCAGCACTTTCCTCCTGTATGCTTTCTCCTGACCTTTGACCTTCTGGATGATGAATTGTCAGTATTTAAATGAATATCTCCTTACTGTTCGTGTTTTCAGCGCTTGTATGGCTACCTTGACATTTGAATTGACATCTAAATCAGATCAGTTGAAATGTCAAGTAGAAATGGTAATGAATTTAACATAAGATTCTTAGCAGTAAATCTTTTACTAATTAATTATTTTCTAAAACTTTTGCTGCATATTTACTATAAATGGCCAAAAAAAAAAGCTGTGTAGCGACATAAATATATCTATACTTATTACTTTGCATGTATCACATAAAGCTTCCTCATGCTGAGCTCCACACGCTGTGGCTTGCAGCACACTGCACTGGACTTGTTTACATAGCCATATGTGTTTGTTTTATCTCCTCCCTTGTTTACATAGCCATATGTGTTTGTTTTATCTCCTCCCTTGCACCTAACCCCAGCTACTCCCAGGCTGCTCTGGGTATGTTGTATGTCACGCTGGATAAGAGTGTATGCTAAATGCCATTGATGTAATGATTTCTTTGTTTAGCTCTGTGTCTGAGTGTATAATGTTTGTAGATCGCCCAATCGTTGTGTTTTGACCGCATCTCTGCCTGCTGTTTTGGATCTGTTTGCTTGCCTTTTCAATAAACTAGCTCAACTGCACTTGCATCCGTCTCTAGTGTATAATGGTATACTTCACTGTATCGAATGGATGCAACAGGAAAGATTGAACAGCATTACAACAGGAGCACCATGCTGACATATTTCCTCCAACACTGGCAGATAGAGATCCTGACTGCCTATGATAGTGTTAAATACCCTCCGAAAGGGTTCTTGCACTAGTGCCATTTTTTTCTGCAAGAGCCTGGTAGAGCACAAGCCTCAAGAGATGGTGTGGGTGAGGTGTATGACACAGCATACTGGACCAACATGCTGGTGGGCTAATTACCTCACTAACATTGAGCAGCTGTGCCTCATAGACTCTGAAAGGCTTGGTGACATGTTGAAGTGGCTCTTCCAAGCTCTCAAGAAGTTAAAACCCCAAGACTTCTTTTGACAGGGTAGCCTCTAGAGGCTGACTGGGCAGACTCCACTGAAGAGCTCCTTCCAGAGGCCACTGTGGTGGCCTCTATCCTATAGCTCATGCCAGATGCCTTCAGGGCGGGCTCCATCCCAGAGCTCTCTCCAGAGGCTAACAAAACGGCTTTCTCTCCAGCACTGTCACCCGAGGCTGACAGGGCAGCCTTCACCAAAGAGCTCCCTCCAAAGGCTGAGAGGACTGTCTACACTGAAGAGCTCCCTCCAGAAGCTAACAGGGCAGTCTCCACTGTGGAGCTCCCTCCAGAGGCCATGCTAGTGGCCTTCTTGCTGGAGCACAGCCCAGAAGCAGACCTGGCAGCCTCCATCCTGGAGCTCCCTTCTGAGGCTGACATGGTGGCCTTCACCCTGGAGATTCCTCCAGAGGCTGACCTCTGATGCCATGCTCCTGCTGGAGGTCAGCAAAGTGACCCCTCCAGCTGAGAATATTGCTCTGCCACCTGACTCCGGTGAGGGCATAATCATTCACACTACCTTCCTGCTTTTGCTGAGGAAATCCCTCATCTGTGTTCCTGCCATCATGCTCTTGTCCTGCTCCTCCACTTCAGACAGTGCCTGCCCCAGGAACCAGATATCTTGGCAGACATCAAGACCTCACCCAAGCTGAGCAAGAACATTGCCCCACCTGTGTTCCCACAATCCTGGCCTCTGTCTACTCCTCTGCTGGAGATGGTGCTTGCCTCACAACCCAGGAACCTTGGTGTATATTCTACACAGAGGGGCAGGTCCACTGACATGCATGTCTAAGTACCTTTTTAATCTATTTTTCAATCTAGCTTTCATTCTACAATGTCAAGTCAGAAAAAGTTGGGATAGCATGTTGAAATTAAACCTGAAAACGATGGCTTCTAAATAACCTTTGACTTGTATTGCACTCAAAACAATATATCAATTATTTGATGTTAAAATTCTCATGAATTTTATCCATCCATCCATTTTCTTCTGCTTATCCAAGGTCAGGTTGCGGTGGCAGCAGTGGAATACCCTAAGCAGGGTATTCCAAGCAGCCCTCTCCCCAGTAATGCTTTCCAGTTCCTCCTGGGGGAATCCTAGGTCAGATGAGATATATAATCTATGCAGCATATTCTGGGTCTACCCTGAGGTCTTCTCCCAGTTGGACATGCCTGGAAAACCTCCAAAAGAACCAGGAGGCATCCTAATCAGATGCCCAAACCACCTCAGTTGACTCCTTTTAACATGAAGGAGCAGTGGCTATACTCAGAGATCCTTCTGGAAGTCTGCGCTCCTCACCCTATCTTTAAGGGTGAGCCCAGCCACCTTCTGGAGAAAGCTCATTTCAGCCACTTGTATCTGTGATCTCATCCTTTTGGTCACTACCCAAAGCTCATGACCATAGGTGAGGGTTGGAACATAGATTGACTGGTAAATCAAAAGCTTTGCCTTCCAGGTCAGCTCCCTCTTCACCATGACAGTCCGGTACAACGACCTAATTACTGCCAATGCCACCCCAATCTGCCGGGCTACCCTGTGCTCCATCACTCATAAACAAGACCCCAAGGTACTTGAACTCCTTCACTTGGGGCAGCAACTCGCTCCCAGCCCAGAGGGAGCACTCCGCTGTTTTCTGGCAGAGATCCAAGGCCTCAGACTTGGAGGTGCTGACACTCATCCCAGCCGTTTCATTCTCTGCTGCAAACCATCCCAGTGTGTGCTGAAGGTCACGCTCTGAAGAAACCAACAGAACCACATAATCTGCAAAGAACGAAGATGCAATTCTGAGGTTCCCAAACCAGACACCCTCCTCATCCTGGCTGCACCTTGAGGTCCCATCCATGAATATCACACACAGGATCAGCAACAAGGGGCAGCCTTGGCGGAGTCCAACACCCACCGGAAACGTGTTTGACTTTGTGCCGAGAATATGGACACAGCTCGCACTTTGGTTGTACAAGGATCGGATGGCTCATAGCAATGGCTCTGATACCCCATACTCCTACAGTACCCCCCACAAGAACCCCTGGGGGACACGGTCGTAAGCCTTTTCCAAATCTATAAAACACATGTAGACTGGCTTGTCATACTCCCATGAACCCCCCCCAGCAACCCTGCCAGGGTAAAGAGCTGGTCCACCATTCCACAGCCAGCATGGAATCCACATTTCTCCTCCTGAATCTGAGGTTTGACAATTGGTCAGAGCCTCCTTCCCAGCACCCTGGAATAAACTTTCACAGGGAGGCTAAGCAGTGTGATACCACTATAAATAGAGTACACACTCTGGTGCCCCTTTTTTTTTTTAAAAGAGGAGCCACCACCCCAGTCTGCCACTCCACAGGTGCTGTACCCAACCTCCATGCAACATTGAAGATGCGTGTCAGCCAAGACAGCCCAACAATGTTCAGAGCCTTAAGCATCTTAGGGGGAATCTCATCCACCCCTGGTGCCTTGCCACTGAGGAGCTTCTTGACTTCTTGTTTGGTGTAGTGATCTCTGCCAGAGATATGGGTGGGGAACCCCCAGTTCTCAGACTCTGCCTCTTCCATGGAGGACCAATTCAGGAGTTCCTCAAAGTGCTCCTTCCACCGCCCAACAATATCTCCAGTTCGGGTCAGCAGTTGTCTTTCCCAAGCTGTGCACAGCTTGAGGCAAGCCCTGCTTCTCCTTCCTGAGTTGCTGAACGGTTTGCCAGAACTTTCTTGAGGCTAACCAAATGTCCTTTTCCATGGCCTCCCCAAACTCCTCCCACACCTGGGTTTTTGCTTCAGCAACTGTTGAAGCTGCAGCCCTTCTGGCTTCCTGGCACCTGCCTGTTGCTTCAAGGGACCCCTGGGCCAACCAACCCCAAAATGCCTTTCTTCAGCTTGACTGCTTCATTCGTCACCGGTGTCCACCAGCAGGTTCTTAGGTTACTGCTGTGACTAGCATTGACTGCCTTTCAGCCACGGTTCCTACCAGCTGTCTTTACAATGGAGGCTTTGAACATGGTCCATTCGGATTCCATGTCCCCCAACCTACCCCAGTATGCACAAAAAGCTCTTCCGGAGGTGAGAATTGAAGACCCCACTAATGGAGGACTCTGCCAGACATTCCTAGTTCACCCTAACGACACGCTTGGGTTTGCCAGGTCTGTCTGGCAGCCTCCCCCGCCATCTGATCCAACTCACCATCAGGTGATCAGTTGACTGCTCTGCTCCTCTCTTCACCCGAGTGTCCAAGACATACAGCCGCAGATCTGATGAGATGACCACAAAGTTGATGATCAGTCTTCGGCCTAAGGTGTTCTGCTACCAGGTACACTTATGAATGACCTTATGCTCGAGCATGGTATTTATGGCCAATCCATAAGTCCAACAACAAAACACCACTCGGGTTTAGATCAGGCAGGCCGTTCTTCCCAATCACCCCCCTCCAGATTTCTCCATCATTGCCCACGTGAGCATTGAAGTTCCCCAGGAGAACTATGGAGTCCCCAGGTGGCACCCCTTTCAGGACACCACCCAGCAACTCCAAGAAGGCCGAATACTCTGCACTGCTGTTTAGTGTATAAGCACAAACTACAGAGTTTTCCTCTCAGAGACTTGCAGTCACATAGAGGTGACCCTCTCGTTCTCTGGGGAGAACTCCAGCACAACGGTGCTCAGCCAGGGGCTTGAGAGTATCCCCACACCTGCCTGGCGCCTCTCACCCAGGGCAACATCCGGAAAAGGAAAGAGTCCAACCCCTCTCCAGGAGTTTGGTTCCAGAACCGGTGCTATGTGTGGAGGTGAGCCCAGCTATATCTAGTTGGGACCGCTCCACCTCCTGCACCAGTTCCGGTTCCTTTCCTGCCAGAGAGGTGACGTTCCATGTCCCAAGAACTAGTCAAGTTTATTTGTATAGCGCTTTTAACAATTGACATCATCACAGCAGTTTTGCAGAAAATTAACATGAAGCTTGAGCTAATTTTATCTCTAATTTATCCCCAATGAGCAAGCCTGTGGCGATGGTGGTTAGGGAAAAACTCCCTTGGATGACCTGATGAAATCTCGAGAGGAACCAGACTCAAAAGGGAACTCATCCTCATTTGGGTGATAACAGGTAGCATGATTTATAAATAACTCACTTCTATATCTGTGTCCTGTAGAGTCACAAAGTATAACTGTGAAAACAGGAAAATTATAGTTTTAACATGAAGTCTGTTTCGTTGAAGTTATAAACTGTTCATTGATGGAAACTTGAGTGCAAAATTGTTCATGACAACTGCAGTCCTAAAGTTAGCACGTCAACTGTAGTCCTCAGCCATAAATGTATTACTGTAAGTGTCCAGAGCCATCTTCCAAGTGTGACTTTCGACTGTCCATATGGGGCCATCTTCCACAGGAGCAATGTGATGAGGCTCGAGCCAGATGTAGGATATCAGGATGGATCAGGCAGGTCCAAGGAGCAGAAGAGGTCAGCATCTTACTGGTGTATCAGGATCGACATGTAACTCAGAGGGACAGATGGCGGGGGGGGGGAGAACAAGTTGTTAGGTATGCCCAATGTTACGTAATGAGCAAGAACAGTATGCGTTTTGCACTGAGTGCAAGCAGGGACTCTTGCAAAACTAACTATGACAGCATAACTAAAAAGGGAGAGCCAGAAGGTAACAGACATCAGGGCATCCTGGAACATAAAGCATCCAGCCACTGCACCAACAACAAACCCAAGTGAGTGAGGGGGATGACTGCATCCATACATCCCAGTTTACCAAAATACCCTATGCCTGAGGACCTTCCAGATCTACTCCTTTACCTAATAAAAGCTATTAACAAAAGGCTTGACAAAACAGATATGTTTTCAACCTAGACTTGCACAGAGACTGTGTTGGAGTCCTGAACATGACTTGGAAGGCTATTCCATAATTGTGGGGCTTTGTAAGAAAAGGCTCTGCCCCCAGTGTAGCCTTCATTACACAAGGTACCAGCAGGTAGCCTGCACCTTTTGATCCAAGTAGGTGTGTCGGGTCATAAAGGACCAGAAGTTCACTATAAGGTACTGTGGTGCAAGACCATTTAATGCTTTAAAGGTCAATAGTAGTATTTTATAATCAATACAAAATTTGATTGGGAGCCAATGCAGTGTGGATAAGACACGTCATCTAGTTCGAGTAAGAACTCTTGCTGCTGCATTTTGAACTAACTAGAGCTTGTTTATGCGCCTATTGAAACATCCAGACAGTAAGGCATTACAATAATCCAACCTAGAGGTAACAAAAGCATGAACTAGTTTTTCTGCATCCTGTAGTGATGTTATATTTCTTATCTTAACAGTGTTTCTGAGATGAAAGAAAGCTATCCGGGTAATGTTATCGATCTGAGTTTCAAATGAAACACGGGAGTCAATGATCACACCAAGGTCTTTTACTGCTGCACATGAAGAAACAAAGGCCATCCAGAGTTGTTGTGTAACCAGAAAACCTACTTCTAGCTGCATGTGGTCCTAGTACAAGTACTTCTGTCTTGTCAGAGTTAAGCAGAAGGAAGTTAATAAGCATCCAGTGTCTAATGTCCTTTACACTTTCCTCAGTTCTATTAAGCTGGTGTCTACAACAATGTTACAGTATGAGAGAAAAATGTATTCTCTCTCTAGTCTGAAACAAGTCTGCACTGCCAAGGATCAGCATGCCCAGGCTCCCACCTTTGCCTGCCACCTGGCTCACAATGCACCCGACCCCAGTGCCTGTCCTTGCAGATGAGCTATGTAACTTCTTTGGGCTGTATCCAGCTGGGCCCCATGGGCCAAGGTCTGGCCACCAGACGCCCACTGGCAAGCTCCCCTCCCAGGTCTGGTTCCAGGATGACACCCCAGTTTCCTGCTCCTGGGCAAGGTGCTGCAGCTCCTACTTTGCTGTTTCATGAGCATCTATGAATTGCTCTTAGTCTGGCCCCTCCCCTGAAATCAGTTTGCCTTAGAAGACCCTCCCAGGGGCTAATGCCCCTGACAACACAGCTCCCAGGATCACCAGGGCACACAAACCCCTCCACCACACTTAAGATGGTGATTCTTCAGAGGAGGAATTTTATTGTTTTTCAAAATAAACTCATTTCGATTTTGACTCTTGTAACACATTTAAAAAAAAAAGTTGGAATGGTAAAGCATTTGCCACTTTGTTTCTATTCCTTCTCACAACACTTAAGATATTTAGAGACTGAAGACTTCAGGTGTTATTTTGTCCCATTCTTCCTACAAGAAGGTGTACAACAGTAGAGGTTCATTGTTGCTGTGGTTGTTTTGTTTGTTTTTCCCAAAATTTGCCACGCATTCTCTATTGGGGACAGGCTAAGCACACACACCCTTTTCTTCTGTAGTTGTACCTTTTGTAATGTGTGCCAAATGTGGTCTTGCATTGTCTTGGTGAAATATGCATTGATGACCCTGGAGAAGATGTCATCTTGAAGGCAGTGCATGTTGCTCCAAAATCTCAACATACTTTTCTGCATTAATGCTGCCATCACAGAAGTGTAAGTTACCTTTGCCAATTGTACTGACGCAACCCCATACCATGAGACACCCTGACTTTTGGACTTGTTGCTGGTAACAGTCTGGATGGTCCTTTTCATCTTTGCTCCGGATCACACAGCGTCCGTTTCTTCCCAAATAGACCCGGAATACTGATTTGTCTGACCACATTTCCACTGTGTGATGATCCATCCCAGATGCCTCCGAGCCCAGAGAAGTCAATGGCGCTTCAGAAGACTGTTAATATAAGGCTTCCTTTTTGCAGAGTCAAGTTTTAACTGGCATTTGTGGATGTAACTCAGTATTGTTGAGCTTGACAAAGGTTTGCCAAAGGAAGCCCAAGCCCATGTGGTTCTATCAGCTATAGATGAATGACTGTTCTTGATGCAGTGCTGTCTGAGTGATTTGGATATCAATGGGTGTTCAGCTTAGGCTTGTGCCCTTGTCGTTTATGCACTGAAATTCCTCTAGATTCCTTGAATCATTTAATGATTATTATGTACCGTAGCGGGTGAAATATTCAAATCCCTTCCTATCTTTCTTTAAGGAACATTGTTTTTCAACATTTCAATAATTTTCTCATATTTTTTGACAAGCTGGAGATCCTCAGCCCATCTTTGCTCCTCAAAGACTAGGCCTTTTCTGGCTACTGGTTTTGTACTAAATCATAATTACAATCACCTGTTGACATCACTTGTTTCAAATCACACCATTATTTGTTTGATTTACCTCATTACTTTGTTTGGAATGTGTTGCAGGCCTGAAACACAGGAATGGCTGTATATTAACAAATGAAATGAAGTTGACCAGAAAAAAACATGAAATATCTTGGAGCCATACTGTCTGCAATGAAATGCAAGTCAAAGTAAATTTAGAAATCATTACTTGTTTTTGCATTTTCTGTACCATCCCAACTTTTTCTGATTTTTGCCATTTGTATATTTTCTTATTCTCAATTCATTGTAAGCTATGACAGCGAATCAAATCTTTTTAAATTAAATGACTTTATTCTTGTTTATACCTGAGCACTTTTATTAATTTTGACACAATGTAGCATTGATTTTAATTTCAGTCATTTTATAAATTTTATTACATTTTTAATTCAATTAATTTATTCTCATTCATTCCTGAATTTTAGTCATTCATTTTTATTTTGATTGATAACGTTGGGGAAAGAAGCGTTTTATAAATAACTTCTCAACTCGCGTTAACTCTGTAATGCTAATGACACCTACAGGTAATAAATGGTAGTGCCCTCCATACTGCTCCACCCACTTTACACCAAAATAGAGGTCAAGCCTGTAAGCTTTAAAATAATGTAACTGTGTAAGTCATTATTGCTTGATTTAAGCTTTGAGTTAACATGTGGAATTCTTAATTGGCATTGTTGAAGTTTTTGTTGTAAATATGTTCTAATCTCAAAAGTGAAAGTGTGTTGAAGGTCAAAGGCCAGAAGTGACATTGTACAACCTATCCCAGTAGCATGCCAAGTCATCCATTATGATTTCATAGCTGCAATGTAACATTGTGTATAGAGATGGTGAGCATTACAGTTACCCAAAATGCTTTGCTTTCATCTAGATTTTAGACTTTAAAATTCATTATCAGTATCATGTTCACAATAAATGTGGGTTTTTTTTGCTAATGATTCAAACCATTGAGTTAGTCTGTCATGTCAGAAAAATAAAACCAACTTGGCGAGTTAAGTAATGAATCTACTTTAACTAGCTTTTCATTATTTTCCTTTAATTTCAACTGAAAACAATCAACAGCGAAAATCTATTCAAACATGTTTGGTTAATTTCTTGTGTAATTAATAATTACATTTTTTGCAGTGCTACATTTATGTATGTAATGTGTGAAAATTTAGGAGAAGGAAAAACTTCCTGTTATTTCACCTTGAATTCATGCACTGCAATTTTGTTTACTTGCTGTTGTAGCTAATCCAGCATCAGCTAACATTAACAGTAAACAGCAAATTTTTTCCTAATATTTAATAGAAATGAATCATGTTTTAGCTGCAATTAATTTAAACTGAAATAAACACTAAGCTGCTTTACTAAAATAACATTAAAAAGAAAGATTAGCTAAAGCTAACTAGTTGTTGCTTTAAAAAAAACAAAAGCAGCCTTAGTTTGCATCGTCTGTGGGGGTCTTCCTGCCCCCAGTGATGATCGATAAGGAAATTCATTTGTCAACATCGACTAAAAAGTAGGAAGGAAAACATTAGGATATTTGACATGCTAAAGAATTTTTTTTTTTTAATATACAGTGGTGCTTGAAAGTTTGTGAACCCTTTAGAATTTTCTATATTTCTGCATAAATATGACTTAAAACATCATCA
>JAPFFA010000008.1:50533340-50543386 GCA_026153275.1 Sciades herzbergii | reverse complement strand
TTGTTCTCATTTATGTATTTAACAACAGTATCAAAATACTCGGGTCTTGAAATAAATGCACATTAGTCATGAACAATAGTAACTACTCTCTTTTGTGTTATTTTTGACAGAAGTAAAATTCATACATGATCAAATTTTGGCTAGTTGATTTTCTGTTTGGCTAGTTACATTGGAAGGTAACTAGTCCGGCTGGCTGGTGAAAAAACATATGAATTTCTAGGCCTATATATATATATATATGTATATATGTGTGTGTGTGTGTGTGTGCTTGTTTGTTTGTTTTACATATATACACATATATATACAGTGCTCAGCATAAATGAGTATACCCCCTTTGAAAAGTAACATTTTAAATAATATCTCAGTGAACACAATTTCCAAAATGTTGAAAAGACAAAGTTTAATATAACATCTGTTTACTGAAACACAGCCTTCTTTTAATCTTGGTCACTAATTTGGACACAGCACTTTATTGTACTGCATCCTCATCTCATTGGTTATTTCATTGGTTGCTGATCTCAGCCTTATTTGCTGGGTAAAAACTGGGACACAACCTTCCCTTACTGTTGGCCAATAAATTAAACACAGCACTTTTTTAATCACTAATTAGGACAGAGCCAGCAGTTTACTGCAGGTCATTATTTGCTACAGGGTGTTCCCTAATGCTGGTCTGAAATTGGGATGCAGCCCTCCATTACTGTCATCAACGTTGTGTTTCAATCAAATTATTCCTTTATTGTTGATTACTGATTTGTGCATTTTGTACATTACCACTTCCTCACCTGTCAGTCACTATTTGGGACATGACATTCCCTTACTGTATTCCACTGGTTACTGATCCCACACTTATTGCTGGTTAATAATTGGATCACAACCTTCCCTTACTGATGATTTTAGACTGGGACACAACCATCTCTTAGAATCAGACAGTAATTGGAGCACATTACGCTAATAATGTTGACCACAAATTAAAAACAATCTTCATTTACTGTCGGTCAAAAATCGGGACACAGCCCTCTGTTTCCCATACGTCAGATTGTTCATTACTGCCGGACAAAAATTGGGACACAGCCTTCCTTTACTGTGATCAATAATTGAAACACATCCCTCTTTTATCTCAGTCATTAACTGGGACACAGATCTCCCTTTGTACACTACCCCTTCCTTATCCATCAAGCACTAGTTGGGACATGATCTTCCCTTATTCTGCATCACTGATTTGATTATTTACTCTTCTTGCCATTATTAGCTGGACAAAAATTGAATTGGGACATGACCTTCCCTTTCTGTCAGTTATCGATGGGGACACAACCCTCTCTTAGTACTGGATACTAAGGTTCCCTTAATGTCACTAAAGAATATGGACACCTTTACCACAGGTCAGACTGTCCCCAGTGGCTGGTTAAAATTGGGACGCAGCTCACTAAGCATCAAGTTTTTTTCCCCATATAATTTTTGTTTATGCGATGCTATGAAAGTCATATCTGACACTTTTTTTTTGCAAATAACATTGATCATTTTATTGATAAATTTAAAACAAGGCAGATGCAGAAAGAAAGTCATTATATTTCAAAACAACCAGCATTCAAATACTTCATTTCATGAAAAATAAAAGCAATTAAATAAAGAATAAAAAACAAAGCTGAGTTTGTCATCGTTTGTCAGAATTCACTTGTAGATTTGCACTTTTCAGTGTGTGTGTGTATGGCTGAGACCTTAGAGGATCACAGGACATCTTAATTAAGAATGTGTATGCACAGTTAAGACCGATGTGTGTTGAGACGTTACGTTCCTTTATTCCATTTTCTCTCTTTCCATCATGTTGGTTGGACATTTTGGACACAACTCCACCACCATCAGACACACACACAAACACACACACGCGCGCGCACTCAATGTCGACCTAGTTGTGTGTAACGAGGCCACTTGTGACTTGGTGTAACTGCTAAGTCAATCACTAGCACAGACAGGCATCATAAACCACCAATCACAGAAGAGCTGGATGATGAGCTGAGGCCCCACCCACAAAACTGTAAATTCTGAAAAGGTGAAAAGAAAGAAAGGGGCATCTGGAGATAGACAGGGAGAGAGAGACTGAGATGAAGACAGAATGAGAGACGGACAGAGACATACAGAAATAAAAAGAAAGTCACAAAGAACAGAAAGTCTTAGAATGAGATACAAATAAAGATGGAGATAGAGAAAGACAGAGAGACACTCAGAGACAGAGAAACAGATGTACAAAGACTATTAGTTAGAACAGAGAGACAGATAAGAAAGAGAGAGAGAGAGAGCGAGATGGAGAGAAAAGCTTAAGAACATAACAATCGCCAACATTATCATATAAATGGCAGCGTTAATGTAACTGATGTGTAGTCGATGGCACGCTTGGCATTAAAGGCACAATGTGGTAAAATGCCCTGAGGTGCCAGAAAGCCCTGCGCGATACCCAACACACACTCACACACACACACACACACACACACACACACACACACACACACACACACACAGAGGATAGTTTATAGTTAAAGTTATTATTACAGGTGTGGAGTGTGTATCTTATATAAAACAATACTATTCTTTATGGGGACTAACCACTGTCAAAAACATCATGTATTATCAACATGGCTGACAATTCAGTCCCCACAAAGAGCTCAATACATGTATCACAGTATTAGTGAACTTGAACAAAGAACTTTCTCATTATACGTAGAACAGTGCTGCGTGAAAAAGTTTGTTTTTGAATGAGGATAAAGTTCTCTATGAAGTAAAATTTCTATTTTGTGATTAATATACAAAGGAATGTAATGTGTGTGTGTCCAAAAAATAAAAAAGAATAGTTTGAATGCAGGTGCAGAAGATGCTGGAAAATCTACATTCAAGTTCCCCTTTTTGTTCAAAGGGCAGACAAACTTTTGCACTCGACCGCAATCAGTGAATTGACGGAGAAATTGGAAAGCTATAAGTGACAGTTACAAAGACAGACAAACACACACACGGGTGGGGTTATTGTCCAACATGCATACATACTCTGCTGTCATTTTTAAGTGACAGGTGAACAAGTGGGCGGTATTTCACCCATCCGTCTGAGCCAATCAGATTTCACAGACAGACTGACAGTCCTGGTAACGTAGTCTGAGGCAAGTCTGGATTGCCATGGTAACGACAGAACAACTGTCAGCAAACAAAATTAGCTCAAATTAGCCACTGCATGCATACGTGTGTGTGTGTCTGTGTGTGTGAGAAAGAGAGAGAGAGAGACAGAGAGTGTGTGTGTGTGTGTGTGTGTGAGAGAGAGAGAGAGAGTACTTGACATTTACGGAGGATAAAGAGAAGAATGAGACGTTTCTCAGAGATGGCACATCAAGAACGGTCACATTGTTCCTCTCAAAAGAAATAAAGCTGAAGGAAACAATTAAATAAACATGTTGGGTTTTTTTTCTGTCACAAAGAAAGAGAGAAGAGCGTTTCTGATGCTTCACACGCTCATGGACGCTGCGAAAAAAATCACGTACAAAAATAGAATGACTTTCCCACAAACCCTGAAATGTCCTCGACACAAATCCTCGGGCAGATACGACGCTTTCCCATTCTTCACATCGCATGTAGGTTTTTAAGGCAAAAAAAATAAAAATACTGTGATTCTGTAATAATAATAATAATAATAATAATCATCATCATCAATTAGAAAACTAGTCCAGGAAAAAACAAACAAACAAAAAAAAAAAGATCTTTTTTATGCTTGGTTTTGAAATACATTTTCCCGTCACAGTACAAACATTCAACATTTGAGCATTTTCTCAGCGCTGATTGTGACGGCGGTCAGTTTGGCAGATTACGTTAATAGTTTTTGTAGCAAGCAGCCATGCCCAAAGGATGTGCAACCAGGACCCAGAATGCAATGGGGCCTGAGAGCTTGAGAAAAGGGGCAGAGCTAAACGGGACAGCCAAAATTTCACAAAACCGTGCAAAAAGAGACTGGACAGTGCAAATCCGAGCGTTCGAGCATTCAACTTGCGACACATGCAGAAGAAAATTTTCAGTCTTTCATTCCTCCATCTTTTATTTATGACATTTTTGTCACTTTGTTCATTTTTAACATCTTTTTTTCTTGTAAATGCTTTTAGAGTCATGACCTCCGGTTCAAGTTCAACATCTTCCTCTCCATCGTGCTGCAGAAAAGATTGTTGAGACGCTGTAAAAAAAATATATAGTCCACACCAGACAACTGTGTGTTTGCAAATGCAAGGGGCGGAGTCTAAAACAAACATGCTGAATCAAACATTCCAAACAGAAACTGGGGTGAGACCAAAATGGAATGGCGGACGCTCACTGCTCTCTTTCCTCCTCTGCATCTGCTTCTTCTTCATCTTCCTCATCGAGTGACACAACGCCGGATGAAGCGACGTCTGAAA
Source organism: Sciades herzbergii (assembly GCA_026153275.1). Classification (NCBI taxonomy): domain Eukaryota; kingdom Metazoa; phylum Chordata; class Actinopteri; order Siluriformes; family Ariidae; genus Sciades; species Sciades herzbergii. The sequence goes on along the minus strand of JAPFFA010000008.1, from coordinate 50,538,968 downwards.
CTTTCCTCCGTGCAGAATATTCTGGTGTGCACCAAGCCCCGCCCCTGCAGTCTTTGGAAGGCGCGTCATCATCTTCAAATGTCTCAGAGAATGAGTGGCCCTGCCTTTGCCCTGCCCGCTGGAGGCGTGCCAAAAGTAGGAGGTCCTCTCTGCCATGCAGAGCACCCAGGATCTTAGCAGTGAGGTCATCGCCACAGCGACTGAGGTCACGCAGCAGTGGGTGTGTCTCGTCCAGGCTGCATGTGCTGGACCCCAGTGTGTCTGGCGGCGACCCTGGTAACCCTGCTGAAGGTGAAAGGTCGACAGCCACGCCACTTTCAGCCTCACGCAGCCGAGCCTCGCAAACTCGAGTGTGTATGAGGTCACGCAGGTAATGAGGGTACGAAGAGAGATCTGCAGAAAGACGACACAGTGTGAGTGTGCACGTAAAAAGTTTATACTTTTTATGAATCAACACCTTCTGACCAATCAGAATCCAGGATTCAACAGTGCTCTGATGTTTAGTTTTGTTTTTTATTCCTAAATATTGCTGTTGAAAATATAACAAAAGGGAAATAATTTCGCCTTGTACTTCCACATATTCTTTTTCATTTTGCTCACAAATCTTGACATTCTTTAACAGAAATTTTAATAAAAGAATATTTTTAGCGTTATTATAATTTTAGTAAACATGACCAACTATAATGCTTACATTTTTAAACAGAGAAGTGTAACATTTATATACTTCTCTCTGTCTTTCAGCTCCATCTCTCTTTTTTTTATTGCTTTTTTTCTCTCTCCTCAACTCTTCTTCTTCTCTCTGTCTGCACATTAAACTTGCAGGAGAAATGAAGCTATAATATCAAACTGCACCATGGAGCAAAATAAGAGAGAGAGAGAGAATGAAAGAATGAATGAATAAAATGTGCCATGAGTCAGACGCTGCTGTCGAAAGAAACTCACATTTCAACCCAAAGAATTGGACTTTGTACAAAAGCGAGACGGTAATGTACTGCTATTATTGTTATTATTATTATGATTACCACCTCGTCCAGGACGGAGTCCACCAGGGATTGAGGTATTGTTTTCGGTGGGGTTTCTTTGTTTTTTTTGTTAGCAACATTACAAGAAAACGACTGGACCAATATTCATGACACTTTCAGGATAGATGGGTATTGGTCTCAAACAGAGCCTCCAACATTTTGAGGGTAATCCGGTCAAGGTCACCAAAAGGGTCAAAACCTTTTTTTTTTGCGATATCTTCATATTCATCATATTTACTTCAAACCCATTCCAAAATGTTCAACTTTCAATTCTGCTTCCATTGATATGCTACATGATGGGGTATCTCTCAGTTTTCTTAGTGGTTGGGGGGTGGGTGGGTCAAATGTCGGGGGGGGGGGTTTCAAGGTTATTGCTAAAATTTGCATAATTTCCATTATAACTTGAAACCGGTTAGAGATAAAGAGCTGTTTATTATTATCAACATATAGGAAGTCATATATGGGCTTTCATTTGGCACCATAACCTTTGACCTTGAGTGACCTTGTTTGTTTGTGTGTGTGTGTGTGTCTTTTAACAATCTAGCGTCTAGATGGTTGCACTGATTGACTTCAAATTTTCAGGGTAGGTGGGCAACGGTCCGTAGATTACCTGATTAAATATTGGGGGTAATCGGATCAAGGTGAAGGTCAAGGTCACTGGAAAGGTCAACCTTTTGGTCAAAAGAGGATATTTTCCATTATAACTCAAAGACGGTTGCCGATAGACAGATGTTTTCTATTATGAGCATATAGGAACTCCCATATGGCCTTTCATTTGGCACCATGATCTCTGACCTTGAGTGACCTTGAAAGGTCAAACTCAATGTCACAGATTTTCAGAGGGCTGTAACTTGAAAATGGTTGATGATAGACAGATACTTACTATTATTATCTTATAGGAAGTGCTTTCATTTGGCACCATGATCTTTGACCTTCAGTGACCTTGAAAGGTCAAATGGAAGGTCATGGGTTTTCAAAGGACTATAACTTTAAAATTGTTCATGATAGCCAGATGTTTACCATTATCAACGTACAAGAAGTCCCATATGGGCTTTCAGTTGCTGCCATGACCTTTGACCTTGAATGACTTTGAAATGTCAAACTCAAGGTCATGGATTTTCATAGGACAGCTGATGATTGAGAAACACTACCATTATCAACATATAGGTATAAAATAAGTGCTGCCAGGAGAGGTTTGTTTTGCCTGGCAACACATTATTATTATTTCTGCTTGGTGCTTGTTGAAAATATCTGTGAGTGAAAGTCAGGCACTGGGACAGAAGGATGTGTCCTGAGTCAGTGTGAGTCCAGAGTCACGTCCCAAACACTGGAACACTCGCTCGCAATGTCAGTCTCCTCCCTTCATCCTTTACAGCAGCTTTTTATTCACACACAAACCTTTATTTTACATTTCAACTGGTGTGATTTGTGTTGTATAATGCACTCTTTGGAACATGTGAATGGAAACCACAATCATCAGCCAAACTTGAAGCCAGAACTACAGACTGAGGAGCTTGAAAAGGGCAATTAGGAATGAAAAATGGAGTAATAATAATAATAATAATAATAATAATAATAATAATAATAATAAAAGACTGTGTCTGGTTGAACTCAAGATTTTTTCTGGATACGAAACGATGTGTAGAGAAAAATAAGTCTAATTTTACTAATTTTTGTATTCAGATCGATTATTAGTGATATAAGTTGGTACTAATTATTATTATTATTATTATTATTAGTAGTAGTAGTAGTAGTAGTAGTAATAGTTGTAGTAGTAGTAGAAGTAATATTTGTTTATTTAATTATTATTAGGAGCAGTATCAGTGTTTATTTTTAATTATTGCTATCTTTTTCGCTCTGCTGTTTTCAGCTTGTTAATACATACTGTCCCTTTAAAAAAAATAAATAAAAATTTTTTACCTTGTCCCTTTAAGATATTCACATCTCCTGTCTTATCTGTGAAATTAATCATGAATAATTATACACATTTTTTAAATTATTTTTGACTCAGGTGGTGTGTGTGTGCACCTGTACTCTGTGTGGTGGGCTCATGAGCAGACAGAAAGTCCTCGTCGTATGAATCATCATTCGATTCGTCTCCATCTACTGAAGACCAGGCACGAAGTTTTGCTTCGGCAATGGCAAACTGTTCTGCCACACCTAAACACACACAAACATACACAGAGATCAATAGCAAACACAGCCAAGTAGCCCTATATCCTATATAATTAGCACATGGGCTCATAACACACTTCTACACTGTACACACACACTCCATTTCAACATTTTAATGGTACATTCCAGTAGAGGGCATGACATTGCCATGGAGATGGTCTAATTTTATGGCACATGACGCATTCTGGTGTTTGACTGACAGCACAATGACGCATGCTGATGACATCACACGTGAGTGTCCTCTACCGACGTGACCTTACTGTCACATACACAAACTCATCAGTTTGCACACACGCACACACACACACACTGCAATATACACTGACATGTGATTGGCTGAATGATTCAGCAAGTTACGATCAATTTCCTGCAGCCATATAATTGACCAATCAGAGTGGAGCAGCCCCTCCCCCTTCCGCCCCTCAATCTGTTCTGTACTGTGAAGACCAGTTCAGTCCATTCATCACACACACACACACCACTCCTGGGAAAACTGCCAAACTCCAGTAGAAAAGGCTGCAGTGTGTGTATGTGTGTGTGAATGCAGGCAGACAGCCAGTATCCTGCAGGTGATATCGCAAACCCTCTCATATTCACAGACACTCCTAAACTGATTTTACTTTTACACACACACACACACACACACACACACACACACACACACACACACACACACACACACACACTTGTGGTCTTTATTTCAGTTCCAGTGCTTTATAAAAATATCATCACCTTCAATTCAAAGCTGCTTAGCTAGTTGGCATATAACAAATTTTGTGCAATGACAAATTGTGATAAAAATTTATGATGTTTTGAATCGATGAAATAAAAAATAAATCGCAATTATTATCAGGCGGGGTAATCTCTTAGTTTTTCCTAGATCTAACTGCGTTGTTTAGACAGCAGAGGGAGCAATCATGTACAATAGCGGGAATACACATGACTTCACACTAGGCAGAAGTAACTCAGCTCTAATGCCATGAAAATACACACACACACACAAAAATAGATCAAAAATGGGAAAGAGCTGTTCTGTGATTGAGTGTACAAATAGAGTTAACAAGAAATCAGAGTTCTCTTTTTACATCCTGCTGAAAGATCAAGAAAGTAGAAACAAATAGAGGCAGTATAAATATTCAGAAAAGTTTAAGAAAAGGCCTGTTTGTTATTAACATTTTTCACTTTTAATAAAAGCAATATTTTAGTTAATAGTCTATTATATTTTACCTTTAACAAATGTGGGTCAATAATTATTGCTTTTTATTAAGAAAATGAAACAAAACTTTTTTAATTTAAATTTAACCAAAGGAATATTTAAGTTGAAAAAGAATAGGAATTTTTTTTTGCTTTTTTTTGGTACTAAAATTTCATTCATTTAATTTTTTTTCCTAAAAAAATATTGTGGGGAAAATTTCATTGTGAACCCAAAATCATGAATCGACCTGAATCAAATCGTGAATTGGGTGAATCATTACATGCATATTGGCTAGAATATGCCTTTAAACACGGTTTGCTCTCCCGAGGTAAAAATCTGTCCTGTTCTCATGGCAACATACAGACATCCCATAATTCTCTTCACAGAGTGTGTTTGCAATCTGAAAGTACAATCTGCCTGTCTTATTTCATTTATTTTTGCCATTATTTTTATTTTCTAACAGTGTTTTCAGACCATCAGTCGTTTTCATGATTACACTTGGCTAGCTAATGTAAGCTAATGTTACATGTAAGCTAATGTTAGCTGTTACCCAGCTAGCTATGTATTTATAGTCAATCTGATCTAATGTGTTCTGATAATAAATATCCTATCGAAAGTTGAATTACATGCTAAAGTTAACAAGCGAACTAGTTAGCTAGTTAATGTGACTTGACCTGACAGGCCATAGCTAGCTGTAGTTAGTTGCTTAGCGTGCTAGTCAACATTTCATCTCATCTTTTAATATAATATGATAATATTTTAAAATAATACTACAACTTAACTAACATTCTCTTTGCAGTGGTTATAAATCTTATATGTTATCTCTATCTCATTAATCCAACATGTGAGGTGGCTAGTTATGATTCCACTCATGAGGACACTAAAATGCTAATTACACTTAAACCATGGTGATCATTTAGGCTATAATTGTAGACTCTTCTTTGGTCATATGTTTTTCTTGATTAAAAGTTACATTAATGTTTGTATATCACCAGAAATTGTTTCCATGGTATCCATTGCTGCTACAGTGCTCAGAGTAAATGAGTACACCCCCTTTGAAAAGTAACATTTTAAACAATATCTCAATGAACACAAACAATTTCCAAAATGTTCACAAGACAAAGTTTAATATAACATCTGTTTAACTTATAACGGGAAAAAGTAAGGTTAATAATATAACTTAGATTCCACATTTTTCAGTTTTACTCAAATTAGGGTGGTGCAAAAATGAGTACA
>JAPFFA010000008.1:50275401-50287338 GCA_026153275.1 Sciades herzbergii | reverse complement strand
TCACACCTACGGTCAATTTAGAGTCACCAGTTAACCTAACCTACATGTCTTTGGGGGAAACCGGAGCACCCGGAGGAAACCCACATGGACATGGGGAGAACATGCAAACTCCACACAGAAAGGCCCTCGCCGGCCACGGCGCTTGAACCCGGACCTTCTCGCTGTGAGGCGACAGCGCTAACCACTACGCCACCGTGCCACCCCTGGCTTTAAATATATAGTCTAAATTTTTTTTTGCCAATTTTTTTCAAATTTTCCATTGAAAAAAAATTCATGAAGCCATTGCTACTACATATTGATGGTGTGTATGCTTCCATGGTGGTTTTGTTCCTAGTTAATTTGCCATAGTATTAAATAAGGATCTAGGATTATTTTTATAATCTTCTATTATGGGAGAAAGATACATTAATCTAGCAGCACTCGGAGCTTTTCTGTAGTTCAGGAGATTCTCCTTTCAGGCTAATTGGAATACTACCAATTTTGTTTGATGCCATTTACATTCTAATTTTCAAATGGTCTGTTTTAAGGTGCGGGTGTGATCATTGTACCAGGGTGCTAGTTTTTTTCTTTCTAATTATTTTTCTTTCAAGTGGAGCTACATTATCTAGAGTATAGCAGAACACTAACTTCGCAAGCATTCAGTTGCTTGATCAAGTTCTGTGAGGTCTGATGGTGATCCAATCAAAGTTGATAACTCTAGGAGACTATTGATAAAACGCTGTGCAGTAGCAGATGTGAATGGATGTTTGATGTGATAGCATGAAAAGGTGCACATATTATTACTAAAATGCATTTTAAATGAGATAATGATCTGAGATCGCGTCAGACTGTGGAAGTATGACTAAATTTTCTATATTTAATCCGAATGTTAGTGCTAAATCAAGAGTGTGACCACCATTATGAGTGGATCCTATGACCTTCTGATTAACCCCTACTGAATCTAGAATAGAATGCTGTTCTCAGAAGGTCTTCCAGGTTATGCGAGTGAGTATTAAAGTTTCCAATAATTAATGCTTTGTCTCAAGAAACAATCAAATTTGAGGTGAAATCCACAAATTCAGAAATGATGATTATTATTATTGTTTGCATCCTGGCATATCATATCTCAGTAAAATTGGCTTGGATATTTTGGGGCCTTGATTTATATGCAAGGTTACAAGTTGAAATTCTGACATCCAGGGAATAATCCAGTGTACAGATTTTTTTTTTTTGCAAGTACGAGGTTTAATATTTATATTGTAGATTGGGAGTTGTTTGGAATACAGCAGTAGCACTGAAACTGTGACATCTGGAAACATAACACTGCCAATAAAATGTGATCTGGGGATAAGTATTTTGTTGTACTGTTTGCACCAAATAGCATCAGATTGCAATGATTGTGTAGTTTTTATTTCTGATGTTCTATGACCTGGTTTATCCTTAACATGAGACTATGCACTCAAGTGGCACTGTTCACACCTACACAAAATGGTATCCACTTGACAGCAAGTCAGAGACAAAATATTGCTGTTTGTCGAAGTGTAAAATGTTTAGTGATTTCATGCACAGAGACATTTAACACTCAAAATTTTCCAGTCATCATGAGCTTTTTCTCAAATTGAAAACTGACCTTACATTCAAAAGTATTGACTAAAGTCAAAAATCCAGAATCAGAATTACTTTATTAACTGATATCAGAAAACTGATATGCGAACATCTTGCAAATATCTATCTGCTGACGTTTGCAAGATTGCCTTTTAAAACTCAAACACAAACTACAGTATAATAGGAAAAACAGTTTTAACTGGTTAGTATGCCATAACAGACTAGATTAAGACCAAAGTACATGATTTATTTAAAACAGTGTTAGGCACTAGTGGGCACATGGTGCCCCATAGTTCCGTTGGTATTGCACGACAAGGACATGTAGCTTTAATTTCTGACAATGTGCATGTGATGCTCCCAATGGTCACAGGATACCCAGCAACCATCTTACATGTTTATCTTTATAGGAACTACTTTGCTAACCTGCACCTCTCTAACATCATCAATACAGCTGGTGTAGTCAGCAGAATGCTAAGGTAGTAATGAGTGATTCTTCACAGTTCAGGAACTTTCTTATCCAAGCTGCGAGCTTTCATATTTAGTGATTTAGCTAATCTACTGTCAATCAAGGACTGTATATAAACTGCTGCATGGTTGTAATTAATATTACTTCTAATGTATTTACCTCACAGCTTGCGGTTGAGTTATAGGATAGCTACTGACTGATTTGTTTCCAAACCTGGAATTGTGCGTTTTATGTAGTATGGTGAAATTAAAATGAAACGTCCACAATTTACTGACCACATTATTTCATTTATTTTTCACATCATAACAATAAAACATAACAAAAGCAACAAAATGGGGGAAAAAAAATTAACCAGGTCTGAATAAACATGTTTATGATATATATTTTTAAAAAAACCTAAGAAGGAAGTAAAACAAAGAGAAAGAAACATGTGCTGTTGTGACTGATCCAACAGTCATACATCAGAACATGGCGCATTCGAGGTCCCAGGTACGAGTGTCTAAACAACGCTGTGTGTGTGTTTTTAGGCATCATAGTTGGGGTTTTTGCGCAGGATAACAAAGCCCTCGAGGATAGGCGTGACTGGGATGTACTCCTCTGTCGCCAGCTCGGCTCTCTCTCCATGTGCCAGCAGCACCGGCGTGGTGTGTGTCTGAAAACCAGTGATGGCTTTAGGTTTGCCTGCCTGTCCCACCACATCCACGGCCTGGAGATTTAATTAAAAAAACAAAACCGCAGAACAGAAGGGTGTAAACTGATTGTCATACATTACACAGATCAGAGGCTGGGACAGCAGTGCACACTCGAATGCTGAAGCTTTGGTAATATCTTAATGTTTATTCTAATCCTGCATTCACACCAGCAAATGTCTGCTGAGCATTAAGTTTCAATGTACTTCAGTGACACGGAGCTACAATTTCAACATTAGCGCAAGTCTGAAAAGAGATTATCAATTTTATCAAATTAGGTCCAACACCATAAAGAAGCATCAAATCCAAACAATTGTCTCAAATGACTCCTTGGACTAATCCTATGGCAGATGTGGTGCAACACACCACACTACAGCTTCCTGCTCACAACTTTAGCTCTGCAATTAGTTTGTGCAAAAATTAAAAGAATCATGGTTTCAGCTTATCCTGTCATATAAGAGTTCTCATTAAATGTGTACGGACACATTACAAAGAAAAATAACGCTTGGAAGAAAGTAGCAGGGATTGTTTACTCTGGGAGTGTGCTATGTAGCTAGTATAGTTACTATGAAGTCCACACACACCTGTCCCACACGGACGGACACCGGTAGAGGCCGGAGCTCCTCGTCGAATGTGACAAGCATACGAGGCTGCATCGCTGCTACTAGGCCATACAAGACGTAGTGAGACTTCCCCAAAATGACTGCAGAATAAGAAGAAAAAGAATAAATCAGTTGTGCTGGTTTAATCAGTATTTGATTCAGAATATATATACAGATGAACTAAGCTGCACTCTTACTGTTTTTCACATCCAGGAAGGACACTAGGACCGTGAGGAGTCCGGCCACCGCCACCTGACTCATGAGCTGTCTGTCGCTGTGGTATGGACACAATGTCAACGTACCTTTACCCAGATGTGTCAGTCCCTGCATAAACACAGTAGAAAAACATGACACTCACAGCGCTGCTGAATTCTAGATTCTGATTGGTTTGAAGGTGTTGATTAATTTTCTGGCATTAGTGCAGCTGCAGATCACAGGTTTATATTAATGCACTCGTTTTTTTCGTTTCTGGAGTAACAGTTCATTCACATCTGACACACCACAAATGGTTTAAAACAATCTTTAATTTAGCGAAGTTTTCTGTACGGAGATGTTTAACATTTATGGAAAAAGTCTCCAGTGTTAGCAGTTTAACAGTCAGAGGTAAAGCTGTAGACTTTTCTGACATCTTCAGGACAGAAGAGTTTACACTTTAGTTTCTTGATTTCATTTTTTGTTTATTAACTTAAAGAAAAAGAGAGAGGCTGGTGAGGGAACGGTATATAATTTACTGTTGTAACTTACAGCAAGGGAGAACAGGAACTCACATCCATTAGATGGAAATGTAATTAAATGCAAATGTAATTATACATGGAAGAAATGATGCCACTTTACCATAAGTAAGTGTTGGTTAATTGCTGTGGTATAAAAGTAATAAACTACTCTGGGACATGCTGTGATAGGAAAAGTAATCAACGTCAGTGTGGAAACATGAACTCCAGTATTTTACCTGAGCAAGTCGGACCATGAACAGGTTGTTGGGGTCCTTGGCGTGGTATTGGGCCAGCTGACGGAGCATGGCCGCTAGACGTGCATTGTTGGTACCTGAGGTAATATTTTAAAAATATGATTTTGTAGACATTAAGTTTATTTAAAAAAAAAAGTGCACATATTATATACAAATCAGAAATTTTGCTAATTCTGCCTCACTTTTATCAGCACTGTGCCTATCCACTACTCATAATTAATTATAGCTAGTTATTGTTAAGCCAGTTGCCTAGCAACAGTGTTCTTTTGACTTAAAGCACTTAGAACAATGACAATGAATATCGTGTCGTGTGTGGTGGAGTTCCACTCACCGCTGCCCACCATGCCCATGGCAAAGATGGAGTTGTGGGAGACCTCGGGGTCAGCGTCGTGAGAGAACTTGCTAAGTGTATCCAGGATGTTGAGTCTGGGGTTGGACACGGAGATAAGCGCTAATGCTAACGGCACTGCTCTGCGCAGAGTGGGCTCACCATACCGCAACTACAGGGAGATGAAAAGAGGGAAGAAAGCAAAGTAGAGCTGTAGAAGAAGCATCTTTGTTTCATCTCAATGTGAATATAACTCAAGTAAAGTTGAAAGGACTAACCAGGTGACCAAATGTGCGGAGTGCCATCTCTGATCCGATTTCCTCTCCCATGGCGATGAGTGCAATACCCAGCACTGCCACGCCCTAAATCAGGAGCAGCAGAGTGTAAAACATTTAAACAGTTAATTCAAAATCAATTACAATTATTCAAGTTTGTCTCTCACACACCTGGTGTGAGCCCATATCTGCTGCGCTCTCTTTCTTCTCCTTATCTTTTTTGTCCTTCTTGTCCTTATCGTCATCTTTGTCCTTGGTGTCGTAGTGTTCGCTGCAGATGTGCAACAGCTGCTGAACCTTCAAGACGTTCCCCGAGCCTGAAAGACAGAAGAAACCGAACATAAGCGCAATGTCCTGAAACTGCGTGCGATTCTGCAGTTCACACTCCAAGTCAAATATCAAAATTCCCTGACCTTCTCTGACTAAAAGCTGAATTTCCAGGACCTATAATGAATGGAAAACCAGGTCGTCTTTGTGCTGAGCTGACAAGAACCAGCCATAGTATTTTAAAGCCATCAATATGTAAGCTTTTTTTCTGAGAGTTCATAGACATTTTCAGTTAAAAAAAAAAAAGTTTCCACTGCTTAAACATGGTGCAATAACCAAATAAAGAAAAAAACACTGCAGGAAAAAAAATTACATTTTGATAAATGGTAACTACAATTTAAAAGTGCTAGAATCAAAATTCTGTGATATTCCACGACTTGGTCTAGAAAATGATCAAATCCACTGACTTTCCATATCTAGAATAGACTTTTTAAAATTGCATTATATTCTAGAAGTTCCAGGAACCATGGCAACTAGTTTTTTTTTGTCTTACCTGCATATGCACAGATGTCCACAAGTGTGTTTGCAAAGCTGCGAAATGGCTCTTGAACGACCTGTAATGCTGCCAGAGTGGTCTCGATTGCTTCACCCTTGCCTACACACATAAAATACGTCATATATTTGTATCTACTGGTTTGCATCTGTTTTACAATGTTTTTGTTACACATGCAGTAATAACTGCACGGGAATTAATCCCTAATAATTAATCCCTAATCTCAGTTTATATATAAACAACATACAGGTTAAACAAACACACTTAAAGGGAGGACGTGCCTTCAAATCATCAGGTCTATGTTTTGAAGTCTTAATGAACTAAAATGAATGTCATCTTGTTTTGAGACAGGTTATCCTATAAATTCATCGCCCCCATTCTGAGGACATATGGTATAGTCCCAAATCCCAGTCATTTTACCGAGGTGGTTAAGTCCAAGGCCGAGGGGAAGCCAGCGCGCATATGTGTCCTTCAGCTCCTGCTCGCTCTTCTCCATGATGGTCTGGAGGATGCTGGAAGTGACATCACCATTACATGACCCCACAGCGATCATACCACACGCCAAAGCGGTCACACCTGCCACCTAAACACACACACCAACCATTATACGTTGTATTAATGGCAGACACTTGATATTGTATGTTTGGTCTCTACATCATGATACCTCCATGCTGGACTTTGAGTCTCCCATGACAGGCAACAGCAATGACAGGACATCTTCTCTGTTAGATCCTGCATAGGCCAGACCCAGCCTAGGTAAACAGAACAGGTCAAATATTAACCTCAGCTATCAGACCACAGAACTTGGACACACAGCGAATCCAGGTTTATCCACAATAGCTATACGTTAAACCTAATATAAATATTTAGGCACTACTTTAAAGTGGTGCTCACAATCCCACATTAAATTTTTAAAAAGCAAATTAAAAATAAGGGCTGGATAAAACCCCATCTATCTTGTGTAAATAAAGATACAAATTTCGTTGTCTGGTGGTCAAGTGTTTTTAAGATATGGTGCCTTGCGCTTATGATCAGGTGCCCTGCGTTGGTACACATATGTCATTCATTTGTACGGATGTCGCACGGTCGCAAAAACCATCAAAAATCAGGTCAATGCTTTACCATATTCTCTTAAGTATGGAGCTTTGCACCGCTAAAAATCATCTTGGTGAGTGAGTGCATTACCCAAAGATGGCTCCTATCCTCATAACGTTGCTGTTGTGTAGGACGTAATCAGAGAGGAGGGCAAGAGCAGGGTCACACTCATTACGAACTCCGGAGTTCACGATACCACACGCCAGCAAAGCCCCGGACTAGAGAGAAACAAATACAGGAATGAAACAATATCATTATTTTATTATAAACATGAGAAAAATACAGTATACACACACAAATACCGATGCCTTGTAAGATAGACATGATCATTTATTGAAAAAAAAACTCATGGAGAAGAGTCCAAGTGAGTATGTGTGAGCGTGCACGTGTAGTACCTTTATGTAATCCTCTGAAGAGTAGAGATACTTGTCGATCTGAGTGAGACCACCATCCACGTCCCACAGCAGGATCATACCCAGAGATGCAGCAGCACTCAGCATTCCTACGTACACAAAAAATATATTTTTTAAGAAAGATCCAGATAATTCAGTTAAGCATACTGCAACAAAATTTATCATGATAGATATTATTTTGTCATACTGTCTCACTATAAACCATCACCCTGGTGTCTACAACTAAATGGTGCTAAAAATATGTTAAAAATCCGCCATGTTGTTGGAGAGTGTTGAGGATGTGTGTGCCAGTCACCGTGGTCCTTGTTCTTGTACAGCCACTTGTTGCCGTCCTCAGTGAGCAGTTTGTCCTGTCCGAACGCCGCATTAACAAAGCCATTTACGAATGAAGAGGCAAGGTTCATACGGGCAGAGTCCACTTGAGAGCCGCTGCCACAGAATCCTGAGGTGGTTCGGGAATACACAAATCAGGTTTGTAAGAAAAATAGGAAAATTTTTGTAAAAAGGGGAAAATGATTTTATATAGCATCAAAAAGGGACTGAGGAAAAATTCTGTCATAAAAAGTAAGAATAAAAAAAGGCCTTACTGTTGTTCTCCAGGTGGGTTTTGTAAATGTCATCTGGCACTTTGGGCTCCATGATGTCCAGCTGTGTAAATCACAGGGAAAAAAAACGTTTATTTCCATAAGCATTCTCTAAATAAATTAATGAATGAACAAATGAACACACACCTCACGTGCGAGGGCCAGGAAGTTGCTGTTGAGCTGCACGTTGGACATGATCTCCGTCAGGTCCTCGTAGTCCTCGACATCCTCGTTCAGCTCCAGGAACATGCCATGTCGGCCCAGCATAAACGCCATCTCCTTCTGTACCACACTACACACACAAATCAGATTATTTTGAAGAACATTAATATTTTTTTATACTGAATAAGTTGCAAGATGTAGTGTCTCCATAAAGTCGTGAAAATGTGCACTTCTACTCCCAACCCAAAACTTCTACTCGAACAATAAAATGCCTAGATTGAAGACACATCCTTAAAGCCTAAACAATCACAAATGTACACTTTGAGCTCAAACGAATATTACCAGAATGTTTTCATTATTTTATTTTTATGACTCCACAGATTTTTGTTTCCTGGTTTTAAGTCACAATCTAATAGAACATTAGCTAGCTTTCTCAATTTTACTAGCTATTAAAATCACATAGGTACTGCTGGAGCGGTAATATTAGCTAATCTATGCTAACTAGGTAAGCTTATATTAGTCAAAGAGTAATGTCATTTCTCATGCCTGCAACTGGCTGATTAAATGGAACTCAAGCTCTGGCCCTAAAAGTCAGGATTACATGTGAGTGTTCATGTTCTTACATATCTTTGCAGGAGGTGAAGATGTTCTCCACCAGCTCGACATCATTGAGCATCAGCGCTAGCCTGAGGGCTTCTGGGTAACGGTTGAACTTGCGGAAAATGTTGAGCGCACACTTGAGCAGGGCTGAGTTCTCTGGCTCAGGAACATAGCTCACACAGCTGTGGGATTGAAAATGTAGCTTTATGCAACAGAAAAAAGATACAGAGTGTGTATGAGAGACAGAGAGAGACTCACCTGGTGAGGTAGAGGCAGACCTTGGAGTAGGCATTCTCATCAATGTACGTGTCGAGCATGTCAAGCCGCTCGATCTCCATGAGCAGGTCGCAGGCCTCATGCTCCGCATTATGCGCCATGTTATAGGGAACAATCTCCTTCACCAGCTTCAACAGCGTCTCCTGCTGTGCCTTGTCTCCTTCCTCCAGCTCCTGCCATTCTTTAGCTACCTCACCTGCCAGGTGCCTACATACACGTACACAGACAATTACCATATCAGATTCATTTCCTACTTGATTCATTTCCATAGCAACATGGACATGATGTTCAGTACCTGACGTATTCATGGCCCCAGGATGCGAGTTCCTCCTGTGAGCCGAGCAGGCGGTATTTCAGACACTCTCTCTCGCTGCTCATTGTCATGGCCAGGACCGACACCACATCAGCACAGAAACGCTGAGAGCACACACACGGTGGAACTGATTAATTTTCTGTAACAGCAGCTTTGACAGCAGGTTTATATTAATGTGCTTGTTCTAATATGTCGTTATTTCTTCACTAACAGCTCATTCACAGGGACGGACTGCATGGAAATGGATTAAAAGAAAAACACGTCATCGCTGATATTCTGTAAGAAAAATTTTATTTTATATTTATGGAAGCTGTAGTAATACACACCTTGTTCTCTCCAGGGGCCATGCCTTCGTAGACTTCTTTGAGTCTGCCATAGTGCGGCCGCAGGAACTTGAGCGGTTTGGGCACAGAGGTCATGGATGTGGTGGAGGAACGAATCTGCCGACGCAGCTCCTCAAGTGCAGGGTGATGGAGAGACTCATCCTTCTCCTGACAAACAGAGTGAGGAGAAGAACAGGCATGAGAGGTTTATTCAAGCAGAAATTGTGGTCAATTTATGGAAAGATTTCAAAATATAGAACTCCATTACATGCTGATTATTGGGTCATCTGTGCATTTAATGCTACTTTTAAAAAGTCAGAATTATGCCAAAACAAATCAGTTACATCGGAGGAAATGATCTAATGAATTAAATGATTATTTAATGAATGGAAAATAAACATGCACTTCTCTTTCCAATTACCTTGTTTTTGCTGACAACTTTATAAAAAAAAAAAAAAAAACACCACCACCCACAAGTCACTTCAATTCACGAATCAGACCGGGGGGAATAAATAAAATGAGAAATGTATTAAAGTCTGTGAAAACTCTTCTTTCTAACCTAAAGTCTCTCACCCTGGGGCTATTCTCTGACCAGATGAGCTTCCTTCAGCTGAATAACTTGTGTGTAATGCGTCTAAATAATCATGTGATTCTGTAATGGATCTAAAAGATTTAGCATGAACTGATGTAAGGTTAAAGATTCAAAACAACTCCTTCATGGAAAGATCAACATCAAACTTATTTCTCTAATCTAAGCCCTTTTTAACTCAAACTCAATTAATATTCAGTATTTGTCAAAAAGCTAGAATCATGCTCGATGTTTACATCTTTTTTTGAATACGTTTTATACCATTTGCCTGATGACGAATGAATATAATTGCAAAATATCATATTTAGGTAGTAATAATTAATGTGTGCACAGTAATGAGAATATTGCTGCGCATGTAAACAAACAGTGACTCAATGAATCTTTCTTCTTTAGAAAAGACAAAAACTCACACTCAGTCTCTCCACCATCAGTTCCAGCTCCTCCTGCAGCTGCTTGTCCTCCTCTGACTGAAAAAGTTCAACACAGATTATTTGTAGAATACGAGTATGGATCTTTATTAATGAATCATGATTCGTAAACACTCATGTCATGACTGCACTCGCCTTATTATTCATGAAGGATTTACGACTGAAAGTCTTTAAAATATCATTTTGCTGAATAGAACGAGGTTAAATTACCGTTTTCAGATAAACATTGTGCTTATAATCATCACAGGGTGAAAATACGTCCACATACACGACAGTAAGTGCTTTGTGTGTTCAATCCTTCATATTTCAGATAAGCGCTTCATGCTAGCCTGATCAGCCCGCGACAAAACCCGCCTCCCATGGTAGGATTGGCTGATAAACTCAGTTCGTACGTACAATCACACTGATGATTGGTCAGTCAGTATGAACGTCAGCCAATGACAGCCACGATAATGAAGTTTGTCGCAATACGGGTGGGGGGAAAAAACACAATTGCTAGCTACCCAGGTCGTGCTAATAAGCAAGGCTGTCATTTTACTTCCAACATGCTATAATTCATAACTTTTTATGAGTGTTAATATGAAAATAACGACAACTATTCGATTATCCAGTTGAATTTAATAATGCGAACAAAGGAAAATACAAAGGAAAGCTAGCTAGCTAGCTAGCAAGTAAGTAAGGGAAGCTCGTGACTAGTATAAAACGTGCATCTCAAATGAGTCCCTGTTCCACATACACACCATTACATAGAGCGAATGTGTGAATTATTCCAGACCCTATGTAGTGCGTTTATAGAGGGAATAATGAGTGGTTTAGCATCAGGCCGGTGAATAAGCCGCAGCGCTAACGCTAACCCTATGGTGGCAGTGACTCAGGTAAATTAGCCCCGCTGTCCCAGTGTTCTCTCACCAGCTCCTGCTCCTCTTTCTTCTCTTTATCCTTCCCCGCGGCTTGTTTATCCTTCTCGTCAGTTTTCTCGGATTGGGTTTTATCTTTATTCTTTGAGTCCTCCATTGTTACGAAAAAAAAAAAAAATCCAAATACACCAAAGCAGCCGGGCGTTTCGATTTCTTCTACCACAGCTGTGCTGTTAGATTGTGTTGAATAATGAACTCGCACTCCCTCTAGCGGCTCCACTGCGGAATTACACAACAAGAGGGTAATTCACTGCCTCAGTGCTGCCATCTATCGGAGATTCGGGTAGTTTGAGAAGTTTCACATTTCTGTTAAACTGCAAAAATTATAATATTTTAAAAATATCTAAACTCAATAGAGGGTGGCGTAGTGGTTAGCACTGCTGCCTCACAGCACAAAGGTTCTGGGTTTGAGCTCATCATGGAGCTGATGGGGGCCTTTCTGTGTGGAATTTGCATGTTCTCCCCATGTCTGCGTGGGTTTCCTCCAGGTGCTCCGGTTTCCCCCA
>JAPFFA010000008.1:50197193-50207952 GCA_026153275.1 Sciades herzbergii | reverse complement strand
CCAATTGCACACTTTTTCAGGTTAACTGTGAGACTCTTGTGCCTCAGCGACTCTAGGATGGCCCTAATCTGTTCCAGGTGCGGTAGCCAATCATTGCTATAAATAATGATGTCATCAAGGTACACTGCCGCGTAGGCGGTGTGAGGGTGGAGGCTCTTGTCCATGAGCCGCTGGAACGTAGTAGGCACCCCAAATAACCCAAAAGGAAGCGTGACAAATTGGTGTAACCCAAATGGTGTGGAAAAGGTCGTTTTCTCTCTAGAGGAGTCAAGGGGATCTGCCAATATCCCATCATTAGATTCAGTGTTGAAAAAAGTGAGCAGCGTCTAACCGATTGAGCAACTCATCAATGCAAGGCATTGGGTATGCATCAAATTTAGACACCATGTTGACTTTTTTCTATAGTCCACAGAGAACCGGACCGACCGTCGGTCTTGGGAACCAGAACCACCAGGCTGATCCAGTCAGTGGGACTCCTCGATTATGCCCATTTTAAGCATGGCCTTTAGTTAATCCCAAACCACCTTTTTTTTTGTGTTTGGGCAAGTGGTAAGGGTGGCTATGCACCCCCCCTGGGGGTGTCTCAGTGTGGTGTTCTATGAGGAGGATGTGGCCAGGAAGGGGCGAGAACACGTCGGAAAATTCCTTCTGCAACTTGGCCACCTCTGTGAATTGGGCTGGTGAGAGGTGGTCTTCACAAGGGACTGGAGTAGCTTGAGATGTTATTTATGTATTTATTTTTATCTCTGGCCCCAGCTCTGCCTTTTTTTGGAACTACCAATGCCAATGCCACAGGGACCCCCTTGTTCCAACGTTTTGCTCCATATTATTCAGATGTTACTTGAAATACATCACAATAGTACAAAATATTTCCATATACTAATGAATGATTTAGCATACTCCACAATATACAGTACATATATCTTGTATGACACGTTACAATATTTTCATACTATTTACAGTGTCTATTGACAATGTTCTGTACATGGTATCTCATCATAAGCCAAAATAGCCAGTAAAATTCCCACATTATATGTTTAATTATCCTCACAATTTTCCCACAGTGTATCTCGCAATACATTACAACATTTCCCGATATGCCCACCTTGGCCATGAGGGGTTCTTAGGCCTGTCCCCACATGGTGATACCAACAGTTTAAGCAGTCTTCTTTGCATAGCTGGGGGGTGGCATGACCTCTGAGATGGAGCATGAGATCAGTGCGATGACCATAGTGGAGCTCAAGAGGGGAACAACATCATCCATGAAGCCAGAGGGGGCAGCAAAGCACAAGGGGGAAGCAGTGATGACCACAAGGCCAAAGGGGGAGCAAAGCTCTTCCTGCAACACAAGGGGAAACTTGTAATGACTGTGAGGTTAGAGGGGGAGCAAAGCTCTCCTCAAAGCTTGAGGAGGAAGCAGTGACAATTGTGAGGCCAGAGGGGGAGTCATGCTATCCATAAGGGGGAGTGACATCGACAGCATAGTAAGAGGGGGAGAATTCTGTTGACGAATGCTATTGGCTGATGCCCCCTGATTTTGTGATTGGTTGTAATTCACATTGTTTTATCTGAGCAAAGTGTCGGTGTGTTGAAGCAATAGAGTTAGAATGGAGGAGCTGGAGAAATGCAATGCATTTTGTATGATCAATTTACAAACACATTCTACGCATGTTAAAACAACTAGTAGGAAAAGATCGTGGATGCTAAACTGGCCTGCCTGCAGTCCAGACATGTCTCCCATTGAAAATGTGTGACACATTATGAAGTGCAAAAAAAGACAACGGAGAACCCAGACTGTTGAACAACTGAAATCATACATCAAGTAAGAATGGGAAAGAATTTCATTTTTAAAACTTCAACAATTAGTGTCCTCAGTTCCCAAATACTTACATAGTGTCGTTAAAAGAAGGTGATGTAACACAGTGGTAAATGTGCCCCTGTCCAAATTTTTTTGGAATGTTGCAGGCATCAAATTCAGAATGAGTGTACGGTATATTAAAAAAACAACAACAAAGTTTATCAGTTTGAACAATAAATATCTTGTCTTTGTATTGTTTTCAACTGAATATCCATTGAATAGGATTTGCAAATCATTGCGCTGTTTTTATTTACATTTTACACAGTGTACCTTTTTTTTTTTTGGAATCAGGGTTATACCATTGTGTAATGCCACCGCACCTTTGCTAAGAATGTACAGGTCTTAATCACCTGCTAATTCTTGAGATGCAGCCATGACAACAATGCACTCTGCTCTGAACTTGGTTCTCGAGCTCATCTGCTCCAACTCCACTGCTCCAACACAGCATCATACATTATAAAGAAAGAAAGTTAATTATATGCTACAAATACAAACACTGCATGGACTGAGCAATTACTGGAGATGTAATTACAGTTGTTTAGGTATAGTTCATTTTGGTTCGGCATTCAGTCAAGAGAGCGCTGATATTTAGCAGGACAATACAGGTACATTTCATTCTGTATCACTCTGCTTGTGTGTGTTCACTACATGAAATTTCAATTCTAGCAATAATTAATTACAATTAAACTACAATGTTACTACACTTACTATGGGCAGTCAGTCAGTATGTGCATTGTCCTGGCAACACACAACAGTCTATCCAGCTGTGGTTTCAATGGGAATTATTTTCATTGACAAAGTATAAACAAAATATTTGACTATATTGTGTCTGAAATTTCAGTTATTCTATATTAATTTGTTGTTTACAGAGCTGTTGTATAAAAGCAACATCCCACCGCAATTGTTTTGCTGTTGTACTGAATAGCAGCATGACTCTGATTACCTGTGGCCTTGTGCTGATATTCAGTACAGCGGCATTCTTTCTCATGCAACATTAATTATATGTTATACAACATTTTCATATTTTCTTCAAGATCCCTAGAATGACTTCTTAAATTCAATAAGAAATGGGGAAGCCATGGCTTAAAAATTAGAGAAGCAGCTCTGGGACCAAAAGGTTGCCAGTTCAATTCCCTAGACCAGCAGGAATGGCTGAAGTGCCCTTGAGCAAGGCACATAACCCCCAACTGCTCCCTGGGCTGCCTACTGCTGTGGGTATGTTCAGGTCCTGTTTGTACATCGCTGTGGATAAGATTGTCTGCTAAATGCCTGTAATGTAATGTAAATTCTGGTTTATATTGCACCTTTTTAAGCAGTAGTGTAAGACTAGATTATAGACACACAGAGAAAGCAGCATTCTGCTGTTGTTTTTCTCATTTTACAGATTCACTTCTGATGAAATTTAAGGTTTGGTGAAAAAAAAAAATCAGATTCTATCAGACACTGAACAGAAGCTTCCATTAAGGTGGTGCTGAACAATTTGATCTTAAACACCTGTCTGTGACAGACAAATAAGCCTTAGAATCTAGTAGTGTGTGTGTGTGTATAGACTAAAGCTCTTAGTCTGAGCCTCATTCTGGTCTTCATACAGAACTAATAGAAAGATGGTATACAAGATAGAAAAAGACTGAGAGCACGAGAGAGAGAGGATCCGATGCTGACCTGCTTTTCTGGATGATTCATTGGCTTTCATCTTCAGATTCTCAGGAGGAATTCAGCTGGACAGAAACTCACATAAACACTGACAAGCTCATCTGCATTCACACTGTGTGTGTGTGTGGGGGGGGGGGAGAGAGAGAGAGAGAGAGAAAGCAGCACTGCCCCAAGATTTCCCTTGATAAATAATCAGAAATAAATATTATCTATATTCCAACACTATTTAGACCAAATGCTTACACATTCCTGATCTCAAACTGCCAGGATGTAAGTCATCCATTAGTACAATTCTAAGTGTGCACTTTATTTAAATGTGCACATCGCTAAGACTTTGAGAGTTAAAACACCATGTCCCTTGAGATGCAACAAAATCAACACTCTCTCTCTCTCTCACACGCGCGCGCACACATGCATGCGCGCACACACACACAGGCATGATGCTTGGTAATTACTGCTGAAAGCTCCACAAAGTTCACTCTCTGTAATTCATTCCTGCATTGACTGCATGGGATGCAAGCTCATTTGACAAATTATTTTAGTACAGTACATTATTAATACAAGTAGCTGCATATGTCAGGGTTTACCATCACCCATATAACAGGAAGTACTAAAGTATAGTGTAACTATAAACTATAAAGCAAAACTATAAAGTATAGGTATAGGTAACAAACTCCATGTCTTGCAAAAATATTCATCCCCCTTTGTGTTTGTCCTGTCTTGTTACATTACAAGCTGGAATTAAAATAGATTTTTGGGCAGTTAGCACCATTTGATTTACACAACATACCTACCACTTTAAAGGTGAAAATTGTTGTTTTATTGTGACACAAACAAAAATTAAGATGAAAAAACAGAAATCTGGAGAGTGCATTGGTATTCATGCCCCGAAGTCAATACTTTGTAGAGCCACCTTTTGCTGCAATTACAGCTGCAAGTCTCTTGGGGTATGTATCTATTAGTTTAGCACATCTAGCCACTGGGATTTTTGCCTATTCCTCAAGGCAAAACTGCTCCAACTCCTTCAAGTTAGAAGGGTTGTGTTGGTGTACAGCAATCTTCAAGTTATGCCACAGATTCTCACTTAGATTAAGGTCTGGGCTTTGATTAGGCCATTCCAAGACATTTAAATGTTTCCCTTTAAACTACTCCAGCATAGCTTTAGCAGTATGTTTAGAGTCATTGTCCTGCTGGAATGTGAACCTTCATCCCAGTCTCAAACCTCTGGCTGACTGAAACAGGTTTTCCTACAGAATTGCCCTGTATTTAGTGCCATCCATCCTTTAATCCTGATCAGCTTTCCTGTCCCTAGAGATGAAAATCATCCCCACAGCATGATGCTGCCACCACCATGCTTCACTGTAGGAATGGTATTCTCAGGGTATTGGGTTTGTGCCACACATGGCATTTCCCATGATGATCAAAAAGTTCAATTTTAGTCTCATTTGACCAGAGACTCTTCTTCCATGTGCTTGAGGAGTCTGCCATATGCTGTTGACCAAACTCCAAATGTGTTTTCTTAAGCAATGATTTTTTTTGTGGCCACTCTTCCATAAAGCCCTGCTCTGTGGAGTGTATGGCTTAAAGTGGTGCTATGGACAGATACTTTTATCTCTGCTGCGGATTTTTACAGCTGCTTCAGTGTTATCTTTGGTGTTTTTGTTGCATCTCTGATTAACGCCCTCTTTACTCGATCTGTGAGTTTAAGTGGATGGCCTTCTCTTTATAGTGGTGACATATTCTTTCCATTTTGCTGTAACAGATTTAATAGTGCTCTGTGGGATAGTCAAAGTTTGGGAAATTTTTCATATCCCATCCCTGATTTTATACTTCTCCACAACTTTGTCTCTGACATGTTTGGAGTGTTCCTTAGTTCTCATGTTGTTTGCTTAGTAGTGTTGCAGAGTCAGGGTCTTTGCAGAACAGGTTGATTTATACAGACATCATGTGACAGATCATGTGACACTTTGATTGCACACAGGTGGATCTTAATCAACAAATTATGTGACTTATGAAGTGAATTAGTTGGACCAGCTCTTATTTAGGGGTTTCATATGAAAGGGGGTGAATTCCTATGCACACTCCATATTTCTGTTTTTTTATCTTAATTATTGTTTATTTCACAATAAAACAACAATTTTCACCTTTAAAGTGGTAGGCATGTTGCGTAAATCAAATGGTGCTACCCCCCCTTTTTAATTCCATCTTGTAATGCCACAAAACAGGATAAACACCAATGGGGATGAATACTTTTGTAAGACACTTTTGAAAGACACTCTTTACATCACTTGAGTATGTGGGTCACTGTAATGGTACTTTTTTTAATAGTTAAATCACAGTACTTTTACTTGAACTTTTAAAAAGGAAAATGTATAACTTTGATACTGTGAGAGTGCAGGCACTTACTGATGTATGCACGGAGGAAGCAGATCAGCAGACTGTCAACAAAGCCAAAATGTGAGACTGAAATTGGTGTCAGTAAACTAGCGAGGATCAGGCAATCGACCAACAACGTGATGTGGAAAAGACAGTGAAAATGGTAAGGAAATGACAAAAGATCAGGAAATGCTAGAGACAGTCAGAAAAGATACAAGGCTCAGTATGTACTGAAATGGCAGGACAATACTTCGCACTGGAGTGGTGTAAATGAACGGCTTAAATAGCGGAAGCAGTGATTAAGGAAATGCATGACAGCTGTAGTTCAGTAGGCTGGGGACAGAGGGCACTGTGTGTCATGGGAGTTGTAGTCCTGAGTATTTGTAGTCTGCTCCTTCACACCGGGATTACTGACAGAAACCACCCCCCCGAGGAGCTACCTCTGGGAGCTACATTCTTTCTAGGATGACCTCTACCTCAGGGTGCTGGCTTGTTAGCATACTGGGCATGAAACTTTTGCTTCAAGAGTGGGTCGAGAATGTCCTTGGACTTTACCCAACTTTGGTCCTCAGGTCCATATCCTTCCCAATCTACCAAGTACTTAATTTGGCCTCCTCATCATCTGGAGTTGAAGATCTTGTTTACCTGGTAGACTGGGTCTCCCTCAAGGTTGAGTGCAGTGTGTTCCTAGTCTGGTGAGTTGTGAGCAAGGGGCCCTGGGATAGCAGGTTTGAGGTGTGAAACGTGAAATGTAGGGGATATTCGACAGTAAGGTGGGAGTTCAAGACGGTATGACCCATTGTTGATTCGGCGCAAGACCTTGAAGGGCCCAATGTAGTGTGGCTGGAGCTTCTTGCAGGTGTTTGTTTCTCTCAAGTTCCTTGTGACTACCCACACCCTGTCATTGGGGAGGAAGTCAGGAGTCTCACCTCTGTTTATCTGCATACTCCTTGTACTTGGCGCTGACTGCTTCCAGATGCTGGTGGACCTCCTCCCAGATGGTTTGACTTCATCGAAATCAGTCGTTGATGGCCTGTACTTGGCTGGGTGTGTCATCCCAGGGAAACAAAGGCAGCTGGTAGCCGAGTATGCACCGAAATGTTGTTAGCTGGGTGGCTGAGTGTTTGAGCGAGTTTTATGCATACTTGTGCATACTCGGCCCAAGGTAGGAAGTGCACCCAGTCCCCCTGGTTGCGCATGCAGCATATTCTCAGGAAGCACCCAATCTCCTGGTTTGCTCTCTCTACTTGGCCGTTAGACTGGGGGTGGTAGCTGGACGTGAGACTGACTGATACTCCCAACCTTTCCATAAAACTTACCCAGAATTGTGAAATGAATTGGGGACCCCGGTCACTAACTATATCTTCGGGGATGCCATAGTATTGGAAGACCTGTTGAAATCAGCTCAGCGGTCTGAGAAGCTGTGGGGATGCCGGGTAAAGGGATGAGTTTCAGAGCTATTGAGACTCGATCAATAGTTACAATTATGATTGTATTCCCTTGAAAGGGTGGGAGATCTGTGATAGTCAATCACCAGATGTGACCAGGGTCTTTGCGGAATTGGTAGAGGGCATAACTTGCTGGTGGGGGTGGGGTGGGTTCTTGGGACCTTTGCTTGGGCGCATTCGGAGCATGAGGTAATGAACTCATTGATTTTGGACATGTTCTCCCACCAGTACCTATTTCTTCACATCTGGTGAGTATCTTGGCTGTTGGGATGTCTAGTGGCAGGAGATGAGTGAGCCCAGGTGATGAGTTGACTGCGTAGGTGCTTGAGCACATAGAGAAGATGAATGGGGTGGGTTCGGGGCTGAGACTTGCTTATTTCTTTGTCCAGTTCCCAGGTGATGGATTGCACAAAACAGTGTAATGGGATGATGGGATCAGAGCTAGAGTCTTGTTGAGAAGGACTGAAAGTTCTGGATAATTCATCTGCCTTGCTGTTTTTGGAACCTGGATGGAAAGAAATTGAGAAATTGAACTGAGTGAAGAATAATGCCCACCTGGCCTGCCTGGGGTTTAGCCTCTTGGCCTTTCCGAGATACTCAAGGTTCTTGTGGTCTGTGAGGATGATGAAGGGGTGCGTGGCTCCTTCTAGCCAGTGCTGCCATTCTTTGAGGGCTAATTTAATAGCGAGGAGCTCTCTGTTCCCCACATCATAATTCCTTTCTGCTGAAGTTAATTTTTTAGAAAAAAAGGCTATGGGGTGTAGCTTCGGTTTCTCCCCAAAGCGTTGTGACAGGATGGCCCCTACCCTGGTATCAGATGCATCTACTTCCATGATGAAAGGCTTAATAGGGTCAGGGTGTTGGAGTATGGGGGCCAAGGTGAATGCAAGCTTAATTCAACTGAAGGCTTCCTTAGCCACAGAGTTCTCCTGTAGGCACTTAGGGCCCTTCTTCACAGTGTGGTTAGGGGAGCTGCTAGAGAGCTGAAACCTCAAATGAACTGGCGATAAAAGTTCACGAAGCCTAGGAATTGTTGGAGCTCCTTTACAGACTTGGGTGTAGGCCAGGACATGACAGCTGCTACCTTGGAGGAGTCCATGCACACTCCTTCAGTGCTAATGATATAGCCAAGGAAGGAAATCTTGTTTAGATGAAACTCACACTTTTCTGCCTTTACATAGAGGTTGTTCACTAACAGTTGCTTGCGAATGGTTCTGATGTGTTCCTAGTGACTCTGGACATCTGAAGAGTAAATCAGGATATCATCAATATAAGCAATGACGTATTTGCCCAGCATGTCCCATAGCACATCGTTGATGAAGCACTGGAACACGCTGGGTGCTGAAGAAAGGCCATACAGTATGATCCGGTACTCAAAGTGCCCCGCGGTCGTGTTGAAGGCCATCTTCCATTCGTTACCCCTCCTAATTTGGATCAGGTTGTATGCACTTCATAGATCGAGCTTTAAAAATATCTTAGTGGATCGAAGCTGTTCAAGAACTGTTGGAACCAGGGGAAGAGGATAAGAATACTTCACGGTGACCTGGTTTAAGCCTCTGTAGTTGATGCAAGGCCTCAGTCCACCTCCTCGTTTCTCAACAAAAATGAAACCAGCTGAGGCGGGTGACTTGGAAGGCCGGCTGTATCCCTGTTTAAGAACCTCCTGAATATATTCCTCCTTGGGCACCTATTCCTTTTGGGACAAGGGATAAATATGACCACATGGAGGAGATGTACCTGGCAGTAAGTCGATCGAGCAATCGTACGGCCTGTGAGGAGGTAACCTGCAGGCCTTCCCCTTACTGAAGACTTCTGCAAGGTTTAAGTAACAATCCGGAATATTGTTATGGAGTCGGATTGGGGGCTTTTTACGGAGGTAGAAGTTACTCTGATCTGAGGGAGAGACAGGCAGTTCTGGAAGCATGTGGGTGACCATTGAAGAATTCCTTGTTTTGCCATGAAATCAATCGATCATGTAGCTGCAGCCAGGGATAGCCAAGGATGATGTCATGATCAACGATGGTGGTTACATAGAGTGATATGAATTCTTTGTGTAAAGCCACGATTTAAATCTGTACTGGTTGTGTGCAAGTGGTGACCAGTCCATCACCTATGGGTCCTCCATTGATGGTCTTGATACTGAGTGCACTGTGCAGGGGTATGGTAGGCAGGTCGAGGTTCTGCACAATGGCACTACTGATAAAACTCCCCTCTGCCCCTGAATCTATATAAGCAGACCAGACATGAGTGGAGGACCCTACCCTGAGTAGGACTGGGATGGTAAAGGATTTAGAACTGAATTTTCTCACTGGACTTGTGGAGCTCACAGGCCTCTCTGTTGGGGTCTCTCGGGCTGGTCATATGGGACATTGCCAGATACTATGCTCAGGGCTCCCACAGTAGAAACATAACCCCTCCTTGTGCCGCCTAGCATGTTCAGCACGGGTTAGATGGGTGCGTGAGACCTCCATGGGTGAGCCATATTCCATAGACTGGGCAGATTTGGTGTTGAAGTGGATAGATGGTCGGTGCTTTAACAATTGGTCGAGTCAAATAGCTAAGTCAATGAGGGAGTCCAGAGTAAGGTTCTCATCTCTACAAGCCAGTTCACTAATGATCTCTGGACATGGGCCTTGGCAAAAGACCGCTTTCAGCACTGGATCATTCCACCCACTGGCAGCTGCTAGTGTCCTGAATTCCAAGGCATATTCAGCAACACTTCTGGAGCCTTGGGAACTGGCGAGAAGACTCTCTCCAACCACTATCCCTTCTGGTTCATGATCAAACACCCTTTTACACATGGTGAGGAATTGTTCATAGGACTTGGTTTGCTCATGCCCCTTATTCCAGCAAAGTGCTTTGCTTGAGAGAAAAGATATAAATTTTGCAATCTTGTGCTCTTCCGATAAATGGGGCATGGTGGGAAAATGCATAGTACATTGCAGTAAAAAAAACCTTACATGTGATGACATCTCCAGTAAACTTCTCTGGAGTGGGATTGAAGCGCTGGGCTAGGTGGAGGCTTACTGATGTATGAGCAGAGGAAGCAGATAAGTAGACTGTCAACAAAGCCAAAACGTGTGTCTGAAATCAGTGTTGGTAAACTAGTGAGGGTCAGGCGATCAGTGAATAGCGTGACGTGGAAAAGACAAAGAGCAAAAATAGAGAGGAAATAACAAAAGGTCAGGAAACACTAGAGACAGTCAAAAAAAGATACAAGGCTCTGTATGTACTGAAAGGGCAGGACAATACTTCGCACTGGAGTGGTGTGAATGAGCGGTTTAAATAGCAGAAGCGGTGATTAAGGAAATGCGTGACAGCTGCAGTTCAGTAGGCTGGGGACAGAGGGCGCTGTGTGTCATGGGAGTTGTAGTCCTGAGTGTTTGTAGTCTGCTCCTTCACACCGGGATTACTGACAGTAGGC
>JAPFFA010000008.1:49908018-49919753 GCA_026153275.1 Sciades herzbergii | reverse complement strand
GTCAGCTGGGATAGGCTCCAGCTTGCCTGCGACCCTGTAGAAGGATAAAGCGGCTAGAGATAATGAGATGAGATAATTGAAACTACTGTAATAGTGTAAAAATACTGTATTCATACTATAAAACTTAATACTGTACTTAAGTACTGCAATAATACTTTAACAATTCTGTGATAACCTTGTAATACTACTGTATTAATACTACCATAAAACTTGCAGAATATTGTACAAGTACTGTGAGAATACTGCAATAACATGGGAATAATGCTGCATTAAATTGTAAAAATACCATAGTTATGCTATAATAATGCTATGATACATGAAAAACAGTAATTCTGTGCTAATAATGTAATCATTCTGTAGTTGTCAGTAACAGCACTAAAAACCTGAGTTCAGAACAGCCTCCAAACATGGTTGCTCTGGACTGCACTTCCTATGATACACAGTGCTCCCCATCACCAGAGTTCTAATTACATCACCTGTCTCCAATTATCCCACCATCACCTTCCCTACATAAGTTTGCGCATACCCCCTCTCCCCTGCACCTGCATCCGTAAGTGCCTGTGCTCTGACAGGATACTTTGCCATCTTGGATACAGCAGAGGAGGCTAAGCAGACTGCATTCAATGCACAGGGGTAACTGTTGGGAGAACACCAGCAGATGAGAAGTGATAACACCAGGATGACACAACTCACTGCTGTGGTGTTTGCAGGCCATTATCACACACCCCTCCTCTCTTCCAGGTATGTCCCGAAGTATTCCTCTGCCAGATAAGTTTTCTGGGGAAGCGTTCCATTGCAAGGGATTTCTTCTTCAGTGTTCTCTGTACTTTTCCTCTCTCCCAGGGACAAGGGACAAGCACAAGATCTCGCAGTTTCAGTCTGCTCACTGGTAAGGCTCTCCAGTAGGCAAACATGGTGTGGAAGCATGGCGGTGAACACACATTGTATGACCATTTTCTGGATCTTTTCATGAGAGTGTTTGATCACGAGCCAGAAGGAATCAAAGTCGGAGAAAGTTTAACTATCTGTTAAGGAGAAAGGAGTGTAGCGGAGTATGCACTGGACTTCTGCACCTTAGTCACTGGCAGTGGCTGGAATGAGCCAGTCCTGAAAGCTACCTTTCATCAAGGTTTGCATCCAGATGAACTTTGCGAACTGGCATGCCATGACAAACATCTTTTGTCTTGACTTCTCTTATTGACCTGGCCATATGTTTAGATCATCTCCTCTGCAAACATCCCTCACTCCAACTATCTCCTACTCTCTCTCCTAACACTAACTCTGTGACCCTGATGGAAGTCTCCTACACCCGACTTCAACAATCTGAGAGCGAAGAAGGCAAGAAGGTCTCTGCTTTTACTGTGAAGTAGCGGGCCATCTGATCTCCCAGTGCCCTACTCAACCACTATGAGACCACCAGCCAAGCAGGGCTGTCAGCTCAACAAACCCAGTGAGTTCTGACATGTCTAGCAACTCCCAGTCATTCCAAGTGCTTATTAAAGCTACCAGACTCAACCCATGTGCTCTTTGCTTTCATAGACTCAGGGGTGGAGAGGAACTTCATAAACAATGTTCAAAAGTACCATTTGGCCACCCACACACTTTTGAGACCCATCAAGCTCAAAGCCATTGACAGAGGACCCATAGGAGAGGGATTGGTTGCAATGCACATGAGCTTGAGATTCAAGTAGGGGCAATTCACACAGAACACATGTATCTTCTCATCACTCGTACCTCACATCACAACCTAATATTGGGTTACTTATGGCTCCAGCTTCATGAGCCACTAATTTCCTGGCAGTAACATTTTACAGTGGTCTCCTTCCTGTCTTCAGAACTGCATGAAACTTCCCCAAGTTTCTCTCTCATATCTACTTCCATGGACAGCCACCAGCCTGATTCCCTCAACAATGTCCCAGTTTGCTACATTGACCTCAATGAGATATTCAGCAAAGGGAGGGCCTGTGGTTTGCCTCCTCACCGTCCCTATGACTGTGCTATCAACCTCCTCCCAGGTACTATTCCTCCTCAAAATCATATATATTTACCCTTTATCCCTGACTGAACAAGCAGCCATGGAGGAGTGCATAAAAGAAGCCCTGCAACAGGGATATATCAGACATTTTATGTCCCCAGCCTCAGTGGTGGTGTTCTTCTTTGAGAAGAAAGGAGGAGATCTCTGGCCATGCATAGACTATCAGGGTCTGAACCAGATCACAGTAAAATACCCATATCCACTCCCACTGGTGCATTCAGCCTTAGAACAACTCAGATCTGCCAAAGTATTCTCAAAACTTGACCTGCATAGCACTTGTAACCTGGTCAGGATTCATGAGCATGATGAGTGGAAAACTGCTTTTAGCACCACCGCGGGCCACTTCAAATACCTCGTCATGCCTTATGGCCTTTCTTGCACTACAGGTGTCTTCCAGTGCCTCATTAATGATGTGCTCAGGGACATGCTGGGGAGGTTTGTTATCGCCTACGTTGACATCCTGATTTACTCCCCAGATGAGAACACCCACCATGAGCATGTCATGGTGCTCATGGTGGGTGTTTCTCACCTGCTCCAGAACCACCTGTACATTAAAGCAGAGAAGTGAGTTTCATGTCTGCCAGGTCTTGTTCCTGGGCTACATTATCAGTTCGGAGGGAGTGAGCATGGACCTAGCCAAGGTCACTGCTGTGACATCATGGCCCACTCCTATGACAATTAAGGAGTTGCAATACTTTCTAGGGTTTGCCAATTTCTACTGCTGATTCATCCATGGGTTCAGCACCATCGCAGCCCCTCTCACCAGTCTCCTGAGGAATAGACCTTGATGCCTCCACTGGAATCCTTCAGCCAATCAAGCTTTCAACCAGTTAAAGACTGCTTTCACCACAGCTGCCATATTGCAGCACCTAGACCCTTCCAAACCCTTCATTGTGGAGGTGTATGAATCTGAAACAGGAGTAGGAGGAGTTCTGTCCCAGCACCTTGGTGAGCGACCCAAATTGCACCCCATAGCATTCTGCTCTAAGAAGCTCACCCCCACCAAGAGGAACTATGACATCTGAAATCAAGAGCTCCTGGCAGTTAAGTTGGCTCTAGAAGAGTGGAGGCACTGGTTGGAAGGTACATGCACCCATTCATGATCCTGATTGATCACAAGAACCTCGAGTACTTGAAAACAGCAAAATGTCTGAACCCCAATCAGGCCAAATGGGCCCTGTTCTTCATACAATTTCAATTTACCATCTCCTATCATTCCGGCTCCTGAAACACCAAGGCTGATGCTCTCTCCTGAATCCACTCATCACTACACTCGTCAGACCCTACCACAATCCTGACATCTGAATGCTTCCTGCAAGCAATAACCTGGGACATAGAAAAAGAAATCAGACTGGCACAACCCACAAATCCTCCGAAAATTGCCTACCTGGACTTTTGCATGTTCTACCCAGACTTGGAGACAAACTCGTCACCTGGGTGCACTCCTCTCCTGCCTCTGGACACCCCAGCAGCCATCTCACCTACCAGCTCCTCCCAAGCAAGTATTGGTGGGAGAACATGATTTCAGACATTAATCATTGCATCTCCTCATGTTCTGTCTGTGCCCAAGCCAAGGTTCCCAGAGCTTCTCCCTCTGGTAAACCATGTCCTCTCCCAGTACCCCAGCAGTCCTGGTCACACATCACCCTTGATTTCATTACTGACCTACCCCAGTCACAAGGCAACACTGTCATCCTGGTCATCATCGATAGAGTCTCAAAGACACTCAGACTCATCCCACTTCCAGGTCTACCCATTGCACTTGAAACTGGTGAACTGCTATTCACTCATCTTCTGTTATGATGGTACCCCCAAAGACATAGTCAATGACCAGGGGCCCCAATTCATCTCCTAGGTTATGGTCACGATTCATGGACAAGCTGGGAGTATCTGTTAGTCTCACCTTTAGATATCACCCACAATCTAACGGCCAAGCAGAATGAGCTAAACAAGAAGTGGGCTATTTCCTCCATATGTACTGTTTCCTCCATATGGGCTGCATCACTCTGAGAGTGAGTTTTGTGCATACTTGGCTCATGGGAGAAATTG
Organism: Sciades herzbergii; assembly: GCA_026153275.1. NCBI lineage: Eukaryota > Metazoa > Chordata > Actinopteri > Siluriformes > Ariidae > Sciades > Sciades herzbergii. The sequence continues at coordinate 49,915,669 of JAPFFA010000008.1, read as the reverse complement.
TGCCCAATCCTTCTGGTTTCTCATACAGTATATATGGAGGAAACAGCCCACTTTTTGGTTAGCTCATTCTGCTTCAGCCACCCAACTAACCCCGTTCCAGTGCATACTCAGGTACCAACTTCCATTTTTTCTATGGGACAACACCCCTGCACAAATTCTGGCCATAAACTCCTGGTTCCAGAGGAGCCAACAGATATGGGAGGAGGTACATCAAAGACTGGGGAACATCAATGCCAAGTACAAAAACTACGCCGACAAGCATAGAACTTGCCACTCCCAAGTATGCCCCAGGTGATAGAGTATGGGTTTCCACAAAGGACCTCAGATTACCCAACTCCTGTAAGAAGTTACAAGCCAGATTCATTGGTCCATTTAAGATATTATGCAGTGTAATGGAAACTTCTAATAAACACTTCAGAACGCTTAGCAGTTGTCTTTTCAGTTATTTATTATAGTAGATCATATAAAACAGACATATAAAACAGGAAAGGAAAGAGGAGGAGGAGGAGAAGAAGAAGAGAAGAAGACACCACTTTAGTGATGCCGAGAGTATGCGCACTCTGAGTTGTGTCTTAGAAATGTTATCTATTATACTCTGAAGAAATTCACTTACTGCTCGTGTCTGTATGTGATTGGCTCAAGGTTTTCTATGAAGCTTTGTTAAAGCATGCACCTGGCATGCTCTGGGATGTGCAGGAACTCAGACACCCTGCTTATCACCAGCCAAGGCCACAGAAAGGCGATTACAGCATTGTAAAAACAACTTTTCTCAGTACACTAGGCCACTTGAGCTCAACACACAAACACAGAGAACAGGAATGTTCATTCACTAAATTTCCCTCACAGCAGAATCAATAAGGTCTCGTACAGACTCGAACTTCCTCACAGCAAGATGGCTGCTCCACATTCCACATCTTGTACCTCAAACCTGCTATCCAAGGTCCCCTAGTCTCAGACACACCCACCCAAGAAACCCCTTCCCCAGACACTGAAGGTGAACTGATCTACTAAGTCAAGATCCTCAATTCCTGCTGCAGACAGGGACAACTCGAGTACTTGGTCAACTGGGAAAGCTACGGCCTGGAGGAACAAAGTTAGGTCAGCTCCAGAGACATCTTAGACCCCCTGCTCACCCACAGCCAGCACTCTGAAAAACCTGCACTGAGAAAGCGAGCTCAACCAAGAAAGGAAGTTGCTCCCAGAGGGAGCTCCTCCAGGGGTGGGGGGTTTCTGTTAGTAACAGCACTGAAAACCTGAGTTCAGGGTAGCCTCCAATTATCCCACCATCACCTTCCCTACATAAACTCAGCATTCACAAACTCACCTCATGAAGTATCATTCTGTGTCTCCTACCTGACTATACCGAACTGTTTGTTTTCCTGATTGACTTCCTGTTGAAGAACACTGTTTTGTTAGCTTTCAACCTCATTTTCTCATCTCTCCTGCATTGTCCTGTTTACTGATCCATTGACCTCTACCTGTTTCCTGACTACGATTCCTGCCTCATGATTTGGCTACAGCTGCAGTTTGCATTGCACCTGCTCTCACTTGCACCTGCATCTGTAAGTGCCTGCACTCTGACAGTAGTAATATGGCTACGATACTGTGAATACTGCAGTAATACTGTGATCATACTATGGACTATGCTATAATAATAAGGCTATAATATGAATCGAACCAAGGCTGTCATGGTACTCCACTAATACTGTAATAATACTGCAATATTGCTTTAATAGTACTGTGATGTGACAGTAATGCATTTGCAAACATATTGCAATAATACTGCAATAACATACTATACTGGCAGCCATTAAGTGGCTCGGTGCGGTATGGTGGTGCAGTGGTTAGCACTGTCACCTCACAGCAAGAAGGTTCCAGGTTCAAACTGCAGGGCCAAGGGGGTGTTTTTGCGTGGAGTTTGCATATCTGTGTGGGTTTCCTCCCACAGTTCAAAGACATGCAGATTAGGTAAAATACCCAGGTTGCACAAGCCAGGATCAGGACATTTCGTCCAAAGCCTTTTTCATACGCACTGTCAATTATTTTATATGTGCAACAAGATTGAGATATAAACAGCCCATAATTAGTTTAAGGGAGTGCATTAAGCAGGTTTATAACTGCATGTCCTGAGATTTATATACCTAATAACCTATATGTACCTCCCACTGTCAGAGAGCAGTAGGAGATGGATGCAAGTGCAAAAGTAATGTTTATTAACAATAGTGAAAACACACAGGCAAACAATCCAAAATGGCAGGTAATCTTGTAAATGTGAAACTAGAAAAAGGTCGGGCAAACAGGCTAAATTAGGCAAAGACAAAAACAGAAAGTAAGAACAGGAAACAGGATCAGAAACCCAAGGAATCTACATGGGAGAATACATGGTAATGCTTGGTAATGCATGCTGACATGGTGTAATACTTTGCACTGAACATGCGTTTTCTCAGTCTTTATACAAGTATGCTGATGCCTCTTGATCATGTGCAGGTGAGCCTCATTAACAGCGTGTGTGCAAGAGTATGGAGTGCGCACAGTACGGCGCGCACACAGTACAGAGTGCACCCGAGCAGACTCTTGTATGCGTGCTTATATAAAGACTGAGCAGACACGTTTTCTCATATCTGGATATCGTATCTCATATCTCGCACTTGCTAAAGATATCTGGCAAGTGCAAGTATCGATATTCTATGTAATTTGGTCTAATAAAAATGATCTCTCCCCACGAGCGGCCCCAGCCGAATGCGCCCAAAGTTAACATTCGCGGATTCCCATCATTTCCAGTTTCGTTTTCATTTTGCAAAAATGTTTTTGCTTCTGTCAGATTCCATTGAGAATTCCTCCTTTTTTTCAAACAAACAAATACCTGAACTATAAAATAATTGATAGTGTATATCAAAAAGGCTTTGGATGAAATGTATCAACTAGTGGACGAAATGTCTTAATTGTTGGACAAAATGGCATTGGATGAAATGGTTGTTGGCCGAAATGACCTGTATCCCACAAGCCAGTGCATACTTAGTGCCAGTCCCAAGCCTGGATAGATTGAGGAGGGTTGTGTCAGGAAGGGCATCCGGTGTAAAAATCATGATGATCCACTGTGGTGACCCATAACAGGAGCAACCGCAAGAAGAAGAAGACTAGCAATCATTAAATACTTTGTTACTTGAAAATATTACTCATGAAACACAACAAAAGGAGTAGAATAAAATATGGAAATTTTAGCTAGCAAAAGTAATGTTGAATAATCCAGTGGTGAGCATCGATTCTGGGAGGTGGGGCTTCAAGACAAGGAGTAAACAAATCAGTCTGGGGTTTTTGTACTTTGTAACTGCAAGAAACAAACTGTGACCATGAATCTCTTAAAATACAGTATAGTATGGTATAGTATAAAACACAGCTTCCTTTTTACATGACATTAAGTATTAAATACTGTTAAATATCCCAAACCATCCTAAGTTTTACTAGAGTGAAAGTTAAAGGAGTCACTTGAATTGGTACACACAAAACACACACACACTCTCCTGGTTTGGTATTGGGTGTGAGTGATAAGACAGCAGAAAGACGGACAGGAAGCAGGTTTCTGTCTTGAAGTGGCTGATAAGAGTTTATGAAGTAGCTGTCACTCCAAAGTGCCCCCTGAGGGCCAGGCCACACACACACACACACACACACACATAATTGGCTTTCTGGTTGTCGCCAAGAAACTCTGAGGCTTATGTGCAGATGTCAAATTGCACTTCAGCAAAAGAAGAATGAGAGTTTTTAGGTCGGCAGCTGTTTTCCTCAGGATATAGTTTAAATGCATTCCCTCTGTATTATGTATCATCTCAAAGAGCAAATCCAGCGGTCTTTTCTCCTCCTGTCATCACAACCCCTTGTTCAGGCACCATCTCTGTCACCAACAACTGATGAAATCACCGTCGTGAAAATTGCTGTTTATTTCTTAATTTTCATGTACAACCACTGATGGGTTTTCATTTGTCTGCACTGAAGAAAGTTGAATTGACAAAGTATGAGTGATCTAGAAATATAGTCCTCTGCCGCCTAGGAGATTCTGCTTCACAGATCCAGGAGCAACAGTTACTGACTCAGACACAGCTGTTCAGAGATGTTTCAGAGTTTATTGAAAGATAAACATGAGTATACACCGATCGGCCATAAAATTAAAAACACAGACAGGTGAAGTGAATAACATTGATTATCTCATGACAATGGCACCTGTCTTAGTCTTTGGGCCAGAAGTGAAATCGTTACCACTAGGAGGGACAAAGGGTATCATATCTTGTTTGAAAGCCCAAATTCTCAGCTTTCCGATGATGTATAATAGACATCTGAGAACAGTAGCTTTTAGGAGTTAAGCTAAAAAGGAAACCAAGTTCAGTCAAATTCGCAATGTGTGAAAATTTGTTCCAAAAAGTATCAACAGTTATAAATTGCCTAGAAAAATAAACTAAACATGTTTTCCTATGTTTTTTTGATATGAGAAATCTATTTCTCAAATTGTTTATCATAATAGGTGAACTTATTGGAAAAAATTGTAGCGAAAATTGAAAAAAGTCAGTTTTTTTTTTTCAAATCCAAAGTGTGTCAAACTCTCCTGCGTAGACCATGTTACCTTTTTTGCTAGGTGTTATACTTTTGCTAGGTGTTATACTTCATTTTAAAGAGCATTTTCTGGGCTTTCTATTGGTGTATAGCACTTAAGAAAATGTTGAATTGTTCTCAAGATATAAGCAAAAAAACTAAACCCTACAGTTACAGAACCTGCCATCACCAATGCACAGAGAATGTTTCTCATTATTATCTTACAATCAAAAAGAGCTAAAATGCTATATTACATATTTTCAATGTTTTTTAAGGGTGCTAGGTGTAATAAAAATATCTATGACTACACACAAGGTCAGTGTAATAGTGTAATGCCTTAAGGTATGGGGAAAAAAAATATAGTACAGCTGCACATTTACACTGGAAATCCTTAAATACTTGAAATGAAAAAAAAAGACACCAATCAACCTTTAAACTGGAAGTTACAAAAGTGTAAAAAAAAAAAAATGTATAGTGGCACCAATTAAGCAGTCAAGTATTATGCAATAAGCAAAAACATACAATATGAAACATCTGGAATATGTGTGTGTAAGTAGTACCTAATAATATAATCCTTATACCACTAAATTAAACATCATACAATAGAATATCTATGTAAGTAATCTTAAACTATGTTTCTGTCCTGCACCAATCAAAGTATTCAGAATGCTTAGCCAAATCGTTAGTCCTAATCATCTGATCGATCACTGCTGTCAGAATCGTATGTTACTACTTCATCAGAAGCATCTATGCTTTTGTTACCACATGATCTGGGATGACACAAGTCAGTGCACACCATCTTGTTTACAGCACACTGGCAACTAGGTAGTTTGCAGTCTCTTTTGCAGGAGCAAGACAGAAAGTTAAGCACACCATCTGGTGCTTTTGGGACATCAAACCATTCTACTACTAGTTCCAAGTTACCTTGTACCACTTCACTGGACCAGCCATGAGCCACAGGAGATGGTGTTTCAGGATTCTTTTCAAAGCACCTTTTCCATATTGCACTCTGATAGTTGGCTCTTAAACCATGCTTTCTCAGAGAATCTGAACAAGGTGGGATTATGCACCTTTCTTGCTGAAGAGTGCATACCTAATCTCATTGACACTGGTCACAGTTGTCTTTGCATCATAAAGCTTGCATGTGAACTGCTCTAACTTTGCCAAGAGATTAGTAGTAGGTGTCCAGTCATTGCCAAGCATTTGGAACATGTCACAGAAATGTTTTTCTGAAGCAGTTTGATGGATGACAACTTTCCATGACCTGCAAAAGCACTCACAGTGTCACATCCAGTGTATGCATGCATTCCAAGAAGAGCTCTACAAATCTGGGAACCAATTGCAGCACTCAATTTCTTGATGTCTATGTAGCTTGTTCTGTTTTGGTTACCACTCTTCAACACCAGTCAACAGGCCAACTGTTCAGTGACTGCAAGACAAAGCACCAAGGCATCTGTGTTATCAGAAACAATGATGTCTTTGTAGCCATCTCTGGCTGCATGTGCTGCATGAAGTAGCATTTGGGTGTCTGCCTCTTCTTGTACTGTTGTAAGGCTTTCGACTCTTGTCACATTTTCCCTGCTGAACCTAAAACACTCATCTTCTACTGTGGCATACATCACTTTGTCTTCAAGCTTCTGTCTAAGATTGTCTTTTTTCAATTCCTTTTGGAAAAATGCTGCCAGAATTTTTGTTGCCAACACTTTTGAGAAATGTTCTCCAATGCTTGATTTTGTGCCCAAGTGCAATTTGTTTTACTTGCTGTACACCCTGTACCTCCTCTCCTCGCCTTGTTCTCTCCATTTGTTTGACTCTGTCCTGTATACATCAAATGCAATGTCCAACCTAGAACTATGAACACCTTCAGAAAGGGCAGCACACATCTGATTTGCTAATTCTGCAAACATTTTGCCATCACCTTTCAGTTTGTACAGTAAAGCCATGCCATCAATAATGCAAGCTGATTTTGTGGGCAGCTTGTCCAAAGTGCATGGGTTCTTAAGAAGTTGCTTGGCAAGGGTAGATTTGCAAGTTTCTCATTTCACCATCAGGTGTTGCGAGAGCCCATGGAAGTGGTCCTAATGGGTAGCATAACACCTCTTTTTTAGGCTTTTTAGGCCTGCTTTCAGCCACCAATATCATTTGCATGAAGATCTTGTTGTCTGCTTGTAAAAGGATTTGTTTTGCCCTTGTCCTGCAAGTTTTTTTCCTTCTCCAGCGACATGAATGTCTTTTAGCTTCTGCTTTTGCATAGGAGCATGAAATTCCTTTACTGGAGGTGTGCTTTTGATCCTCTCAGCAAAAAGCTTTGTTCTGAGGCAGATTAGCACCTACTAGCTGGCCGTTTTAGCAGGTAAACCACCTATTTTAGCACATGAAAGGCTGGCCATTAGCCACAGAAGGCAGGCGGCTGCTTAATCCAGGTGTCCAAAATACATGTAAAAATGGTCGGGGGGAATCAGACTGGCTGTTATAAGCAGGTGGCTGCTTAAACCAGGTGACCGCTCAGGCAGGTTTGACTGTAGTCCTACACAAGGGGTAGCTAGTTTACTACACCCTTACATGAAAGGTTGTCATTGATATTGTGTTGGATTTATAACTCAAAACGATGGGTTTCATTTTTAGCTCTTTTTGATTGCAAGATACAAAGTGAGAAACGTTTGTTGTCACACAGGTTCTGTCACTGTAGGGCTATATAGTTTTGCTTATATCATTATAACAAATTAGCATTATTTTAAGTGCTATACATCAATAGAAAGCCAAGAAATTGCCCTTTAAAACTAAGAATAACACTTTGCAAAAAACATATGGTCTATGCAGGAGAGTTGCAACACTATGGATTTTAAAAAAAAAAAAAAGGACTTTTTTTTTTGGGCGGCACGGTGGTGTAGTGGTTAGCGCTGTTGCCTCACAGCAAGATGGTCCGGGTTCGATCCCCATGGCCGGCGCGGACCTTTCTGTGCAGAGTTTGCATGTTCTCCCCGTGCCCACATGGGTTTCCTCTGGGTGCTCCGGTTTCCCCCACAGTCCAAAGACATGCAGGTTAGGTTAACTGGTGACTCTAAAT
>JAPFFA010000008.1:49824529-49834893 GCA_026153275.1 Sciades herzbergii | reverse complement strand
AATAGCACCAAACAAAAATGCAGAACACTGTTCAAAACACATTCTGACTCACAAACCCATTCCCACAGAAACATCACACAAGCATGCAACCTCCATATTGGCAACAGTAACACTCCCACCAAATCTCACAGCCTTACCGTGGGATTTCTCAATGCTTACTGACTGTTGCAGGTAAGCTTAAACCCTTTCAAACTTTAAACATTACCTTAGTGACTATTACACAAGATGTCACTGTAAACATTAAATGTCTTGCATAAAATGCTGAGAAAAACATTATGAAACATTCAGAATAGAATGTCAAGAAAAACATTAAGCATCTTGATTTGCTTCAAGTAAAGTAAATAGCTTATGCACAGGTCTCTCTAGCAATACCGTTTTCATAGTGGATCTACCCTTATCAAATGTGGTGTCACCAACCATCAATCTGACCTTTCTCACCCCATCATCTGACCCAGGGTATACTTCTGTTATTCAGGCCAGCTTCCATTCATTGCATGGGGCTTGGTAATCTTGTAACAACACAATGTCATTCACTTTCAGGTTTCTTCTGTTCTTCTCCAATTTTTGTCTCGGTTGGAAATTCAATAGATATTCCTTTTTCCATCGAATCCAAAACTCATTGGCTAAATACCGCACTCGCCGCCACCTCTTCTGAAGATAAAGGTCCTCTTTGATAAACTGTCTGGGTGGAGGTAAGATTATGGTGGACTTCATTGTAAGAATATGATTCGGAGTCAAAGGTTCAGGTGTGGATGGGTCGTTAAGAAGTTCAGCAGTAAGTGGTCTGCTATTGATGATCGCCATCACTTCATAAAGGAAAGTTCTCAGGGATGAGCTATCAAGTCTTTACGCTAACTGGTCAAGAATAGCAGTGAGAACACTCCTTATGGTTCTGATTTGTCTCTCCCAGACACCAGCCATATGACTTGCCGCTGGAGGATTCATTAGAAACTTGCATCCTAAAGCCTTCACTCTTTCTCCAGTCATTCCTTGCATAAGTTCTGTGAACTCTTACCTTGCACCAATGAAATTAGTTTCTTGGTCACTTCTAAGTTGATGCACATTCCCTCTTATGGCAATGAATGTTCTTAGGGCATTGATGAATGCATCAGATGTCATGTCATCGAGGATTTCAATGTGTACAGCTCTTGAACACAGACAGGTAAGTAAAAGTCCATATCTTTTGACATCTTTTCTTCCTTCTTTTACATAGATCAGACCAAAGCAGTCTATGCCGGTGTATATGAATGGAGTAGTCGTTTCCATTCTGTCTTCAGGTAAATTGCCCATTTTCTGGCCTTCAGTACGTCTTCTGTACTTCCAACACTTGACACATTTGAATATGTGTGACGATACTGCACTGCTGCATCCCAGAATCCACCATCCATTAGCTTGCAGTTCATTGACCGTCATTCCACATCCCTGATGATATACTCTCTCGTGGAAGTGTTTAACAAGTAAGCTGGATATGTGACTACCTTTTGGAAGTATTGCTGGATGTTTCACATGTGGGTGTAACGAGGGTTGACTTAGACGTCCTCCCATTCTCAGAATCCCTTCTTCATCCAAAAACGGACTTACCTTGTACAGCTTACTGTGTGACTTGGTGATGACCTTATTTGCTTTCAGGTTCGTCTCATCTGGAAACGCCCTTTCCTGGACTAACTTGACAATAGCACTTTCTGCTTCTTTTCTTTCTTCCAAGCTTGTACTTTCATTGGTTCTTTGCTTCTCACATTTGTGTTCTTTGATTCATCGTTTCAATCTGGCCACTGTTCACACGACTCTTGACCAGTCAGAGAACTTCTCAAGGCGGTCCAATAATGATCTGTCCTCAGTTGCCTTAGTGTTGAACACGTGAGCCTTGTGAAGTTCAGGGTCATCCTCCTTAACTTCTCCCACTTTACGCTGTCTGTCAGGCAGTTCCTTTTGCCAGAGCAACCTCGGTCCAGTGAACCAACTGGAGGTCTTGAGTTGCTCTGCTGTTAATCCTCAAGAGGCGTAATCCACTGGATTTTCCTCAGACGCAACATAGGCCCCTTGTTCAGGCTTTGTGCTTGACTTGATTCTTTGGATTCAGTTTGCTACAAACACTTGAAACCTTCTGGCATCATTGTTTATGTAACCAAGAACAACTGTAGAATCCGTCCAAAAGTATTCTTGCAAATCTTGAATTTCTAATTCATTGCGGAGCATGTCACTGGTTCGAACTGCAACTACTGCCGCAGTGAGCCCCAGCTTTGGAATTGTTGCCACCTTTTTTGATGACTCTTGATTTTCCCATCACAAGAAAGCAATGGACTTCTTCAGACTCACTGACAACTCGCAGGTAATTGCATTCACCGTATCCGGAGGTGCTTGCATCAGAAAAATGGTGAAGCTCATACCTCTTGACATTGTGAAAACTTGAAGGTAAGTAACATCTTTTAATTCAGATAGCTTAGGAAGGTTTCTAATCCAGGACTCCCATTGAGGTCTTAGATTCTCTGGAAGTTCTTCGTCCCAGCCAGTTCTTTCTCTACACATTTGCTGAAGAACTTGCTTTCCATGAAGTACGAAAGGCGCCATGAATCCTAATGGATCATACACAGAGGCAACTGTAGAGAGCACACCTCTTCTTGTGAGTGGATTGGTCTTCACTTGCCCTCTGAACTTGAACAAATCAGAGGTGATGCACCACTCTACACCAAGTGCTCTTTCCATATGAGGTAAGCTCGAGGCCATGTCTTGATCCTTAACGGTAGCACGTTCTTCCTTTGAGGTGGATGCCATCACATTCTCGTTATTGGAGACAAACTTGTGGGGCCTTAGCTTTCCGAAGGAGCAAAGTTTCCTTGATTCCTTAATGAGCTGAATGGCTTCCTTCTCAGTGTGACCATTTGCTAGACCATCATCTACATAGAAATTTCTCTGAATGAAGCATATGTCTTTGCTATACTGACCTTGCCCTTGTGCTGCCAGATGTTTCAGGCCAAAGTTGGCACAACCAGGAGATGAAGCGGCTCCAAACAGGTGGACTTTAATTCTGTAAGTTGAGTGTGGTTTCCAGATCACCGCACTCCCACCATAAGAATCGTAAGTAATCCTGATCTTCCCTTTTCACATGAAGCTGGGGAAACATCCTTTCGATGTCACAAGTCACAGCGATTAGGTCTTTTCGGAATCTGCACAGGACTCCCACCAACATGTTTGTGAGGTTGGGCCTGGCAAGCAGATGGTCGTTGAGAGACATTTCTTGAAACTTGGCAGAACAGTCAAATACTACACATATTTTCCCTGGTTTCTGTGGATGATAAACTCCATGATGTGGTATATACCATGCGGGACTGTTGTCAGTTTCTTGCTCAGGGACTTTCTCTGCGTCACCATGTGAGATTATGTCATCCATGAAGTTCACATAGTCTTTGAAGTATGATTCATTCTTCCTTAGTCTTTTTTCAAGACAATTTACATGGCATATTGCACAAATCTTGTTGTTTGGCAGTTTGGGTCTTTCTTCTTTGAACGGTAATGGCATTTCGTAATGACCATCATCCTTTTGCTTGATGTTTTCTCTCATCTTTGACTGGAACTTGAGATCGTCTTGAGACACAGGATCCTCTTCTCCAGCCTTTTCTGAGAAGTCTGATTCAAGGACCTTTAAGATGTCTGAGGGAGTAATTTCTTTGACTTTGGATCTGTTCACATAGTGCACTTCTGTTTGCAGGTTGATGGAGGGCTCAACATGTGGAGTCACTTGCCTCACCACGACATGATGACTGATCCTGAAGACATCTCCATAGTCTACACAGAGGTTCCCATGGCCAACTATACTGCACCCCAGGTCTGTGCGCAGGGCTCATTTTCTTTGCCAGGGACAACTTCTTGTGGGAGTAAGGCTTGTGAGCAGTTGTACCCGATGAGCAGACCCACTTCACAGTCTTGTAAAGGTGCCACATCATCTTGGAGGTGCTGTAGATGGGGTCAGGTTTTAGCAGTTTCACCAGTTGGGATGTGAGTTCTGTTGGCTGGGATAAAGTCACGTGTGTAGACTGATGGTAAAGAGATCTTCTTGCCAGAGTAAAAGCCACGGACTTGTAGGTCTTTAATTCTTTGAGAGCTTACTACTGTGGTTCTCAAGGTCATAGTAGAGAGCTTCAACTTGACTTGTTCTTTGTCGGCTTCTAGAGCTTCAACCACTTCTCCCAAAACAAAGGTTGTATCACTTTGAGTGTCCAACAGGGCATATACAAGTACCTCTTGTGCTGGCTGCATGACTGATGACAGCCAGACAGGAAGTATTGCAGAGGTCTGTGTGTGGGCTTCTTCAAGGATTACTTTGTTTGAAGTAGCAACTGTGGTTGTGTCTTTGGACTGCATTTCTTGATGCTTTTCTCTATTCATTTCTTGGCTTGGATTTCATTTAGCTTGTGGTTGTCTTTGTTGTTCCTTGTGTCTGTCTTCATGCAAACAAGTAGGGTACCACTTGTTGCAGGCATCGTAAACACTCCTTTATTCTGTCATAGACTGCCCTTTCTAGGAACTTTCTGCATTTGTGCAAAGTGTGCCCAGTCTTCTTGCAGAAAGTGCCTGTCTTCATAGTCTCTTCATTGGAACTTGTTGTTAGTGTTCTTGCTTTGGCATTTTGATGTCTTTGTGATTTTGGCTTTTCAGTTTCACCTTGCTTTAGTGATTGCAATGATGTCACTGGGTTACAGGCAATTTTCGCTTCTCTTGTCATAAATTCAACAAACTGGCTGAAGGAGGGGAACTTGCCCCCCTTTTCTTCAACTTCAAGGACTTTCCTATTCCATCTCGTAGTAAGCCAGTCTGGTAACTTTGACAGGATTTTTCTGTTTTCATTACAGTCATTTAGAATATCCAGTGCTTTAATGTGGACCATGGCGGCCTCACAACTGCGGAGAAAGTCGACAAACTCTCTGAGCTCAAAGTTATCTTTGGCACTGATCCTTGGCCATGTTTGGAGTTTGTCTCTGTATGCCTTTGCAACTGTGAATGGATTTCCATATCTCTCTTCCAAGATCTCCCATGCTGAAGTATAAGCAGATTCAGATCGGAGCAGAAAGTATCCATCAAGTGCAGTGTTAGCTTGACCACCCACATATCTACGGAGGTAGTATATCTTCTCTTTGTCTTGAATATTTTTCTGATTGATAAATGTTTGAAAAGAAAGCTTCCAATCACTGTACCTCAATGGATCCCCACTGAATACTGATGGTTCAGGAACTGGGATTCTGTTAGCACTTAAAGCATCTGCCAAGACTTTGACTAGCTCAGTTGTGCTTTGATTCATGGAGGTTATCAAAGCTTGAGGGGCAAGAAACACAGGCGGGGGTAAATGCTTTGTGGCACTCAACTCCTGAGTTAGGATGCCCTTTGAGTTAGGAGGATCTTTATTTCCATCCAGTTCTTTATCATACACTTGCATTCTTGCCCTTAGCAAGCACTTAGCTTCTTCACTGTCTCCAAATGCTGTAACCTTCTCCATTTTTCCTCCAGAGTCCTTTGTAGAGCGTTGTGCTCTTCCTCAAATCTAGCTTTCATTTCAGCTTTGTCTTCTTCTCTCTTTATTCTCCTCTTCACCTCTTCAGCTTCTTGCTCTAGACGATGCTTCATGGCAGCTGCCTCCTGACTGGTGAGCCTCCTTTTAGCTTCTGCCTCCAGACACTGTATTTCCAATTGTTCTCTTTCTTGTTCTTGTAACACTTTCAGAACAGCTTGGCTTGCAGCAGCGGCAGCTTCTTGATGTTTCACAGAAGACCTGCTTGAATGCTCTGAAGCGTCCTTCAGGATAGAAGTGATAGTTCCAAATTCATTCTTATTTGAGTTCCAAAGAGAGCTGGCATCTGGCCAGTCTTGCTCTTCTCCCTCTGGAATGTTTCCGTTCAGATGACGTGATGCTCTGGATACAGTGAAGCTTGAAATCTCTACACACCGATCTACTTTCCAGCGTGTGTCTTGGTCTGGAGCTGTGATTCTGTGTAGATCTTCATAAATGTGCTGGATGTCAGCACAAAGGCCTCTGACATCGCCCATGATATCATTCAGAAGCTTTTCAGATAATGGTTCTGAAGACTGTGACAATGGCTTCTTGGCGAATTTAACTTGTGTTTTCCATTTTTGATAAATGTAGTTGAATCGTTGCTGGAGTGCCTTAATTTTGTTGTCTTGCATGTCTTTGCCCTTCTCTGTTAGTGTGCGGATTAATTCACCACGTCTTGGTTGTGGCACTTCCTCTTGCTGCTCTTCTTGCAGGACATCAGCATCTTCTTCAACTTGATCTTCCAGCGGGTTGTTACTTTCACTGTCCCTAACATTGTCCCTTACCTTGGGTGTAGACTCACTTGGCTTTGCCATTATCAATGAATTGCTCTGAATTAACTAAATATGAATTGTAAATAGATCTTAAGTGTGAATAAATCTCTGTATGAATTACTGTGTTTCTAAGTGGATATGTTTAAACATCTCTTTTAAGTGTGAATATTCACTCAAAACTATTGTCATAAGCTGTAATAGGTAAAACTAGTAAAATCAGTATTACTTCAAAATATCCTTTAAAAGTGTTTCTTAAATGTGTATACCAGTTTAAACAAAACTATCATAAGCTATAATTATCAATAGCCTTAAACTCAAAATTCACCTTGAAAATGTAAATAAACCTTGGTTCCCATGGAACACTTATTCTTAACCAAAATATCAAATGGCATGTAGCCTTCACTTGGTATTATCAAAACACACACCTTAAATTGGCACTTCAAATACAATGTGAAAAGTCACCCTTTAACTTAAATCATTAACTTCAAAGCTTACTGTAATACCGTTAATAGCAAGATTCAGTTCACTTTAACTTAGCAAATAATTTGCATTCATTACACACATCACAGCTCTTAAGCATCCACATAAACCCTTTAGGAAACTCTCATAAAGCTCTCTTCTTAACCCATTCTTATCAGTGTCCATGTTCTTAATGGCTTTGACTTGAAAATGTTACTCATACAGTTCGCATGTGTGCATGTTCATGATTATCCCTCATCTGTCCTGGACGAACGTTCAATGCACCGTCGCGAGACACCACATGGAAAGATTAGTTCCCTAGTCTTCTACTTGCTTCATCGGCCACTGGTGTCAATGGACAGTTCGAGTTTTCACTGTGATTCCCTCCCAAAGCATGATCAGACACAAGTGGTTTCCTTTAACGGGTTTTACTGAAGTCTTCTCTGTACATCAAACCATGAAAACTAATAATACACAGTATTAAACATAAGGACACCATGTTAGCTGATAACAAGTTAACATACATGATAGCAAACAATAGAAAATAAAAATAAAGCACAAACTTAAAAAAAAATACCTTGTTGGCTGCATGCTAGGAAAGGAAATCATCTTAGGGTCTTCTTATCTTCGCATACAGTATACCAGTAAACATTACGTTAACTTGTTTCAAAGGCAGTCCACAGCCCATCTCTAACTTTACACGCAACACCATCTCCCAATTCAACCTGCACTGGCCGAATCAGCCTGCATCTCAACGGAGGTGTCAAAATAAAAGACATCTCCCATTCACCACAATAGCACCAAACAAAAATGCAGAACACTGTTCAAAACACATTCTGACTCACAAACCCATTCCCACAGAAACATCACGCAAGCATGCAACCTCCATAGTGGCAACAGTAACACCCAGGGTGAACTCTCTAAGGCGCTTGTCCCTGTTGTACAGCTGGGCTTGACATTCTTGTGCCTGCCGCGAATCCTCCTGGGTTAAATGGGTGAGAGTGTGGAGCTTTGTGCGCAGGTTGAGAATGTACTATTGAATTTCATTTGTACTTGTTGAAGGTCCCTCCACCCAATTTTCCTGCAGCATGTCCAAAATGCCGTGAGGCTTTCACCCATATAATAATTTGAATGGTAAGAACCCCGTGGGGGCTTGCAGGATCTCTCATACTGCGAATAACAGGGGCTTGAGCCATTTATCCCAATTTCATGCGTCCTTGCTTACAAACGTTTGAATTAGATTTTTAAGTGTTTGATTAAACCTCTCCACCAACCCATCTCTTTGTGGGTGATAGATGCTGGTGTGGATAGATTTAATTCCCAATAGCCCATACAGCTCTCGAAGTGTTTGTGACATAAAGGTAGTGCCTTGGTCAGTCAGGTTTTCTTTCAGAATCCTGACTTGGGAGATAATGCGGAAGAGCACCTCTGCAATACTGCATGCTGAAATATTGTGGATATCATGTTGCATAGTCCACCAGAACTAAAATAAAGCCATATCCTCATGCTGACCAATCTAATGGCCCGACGAGATCCATACCAATTCTCTCGAAGGGGATCTCAATTAGAGGGAGAGGGTGCAAAAGCACTTTTGGAGTGGCCATGAGATTTACTAGTTGGCATTCGCAGCATGCCACACACGACTGACGAACATCCCCGCGAATCCCTGGCCAGTAGAACCGGGTCATTATTTGGGCTAGTATCTTATCTTGTCCTAAGTGTCTGGCCATTGGATTAAAATGAGCCGCATGGAATACGAGTTCCCTCCGGCTCTTTGGGATTAACAACTTGGTTATCTGTTCACTTGTTTGAGTGTCCTGCATCACTCGATACAGCCTATCCTTAATAACAGCAAAGTATGGGAAGGAGGGTGTCACATTTGGCTGGAGAGTTTGACCATAGATTACTCTCACTTGGTCAAACGCATGATGCAGAGTCTCGTCTCATGACTGCTCTAACGGGAAATCCTCGAGGGAATCCCTGAGAGAGGGAGGAGGGGTGAGCTGCTCCTCACTCCTTGCATTGCCCTGATGCAGTGCTAATGTAGACAGCTCTGTGACAGCTTCTCCAGTCAATGCTACACCAGGATCCTCCCGTGACATATTATCACAGGACCCACCTGCTACTATATGCTCCATTAATTCGTTAAACTCCAGCCAATCAGTCCCCAAGATCAGTGGGTGAGTAAGACGCAGGTTAACTGCCATTTTTACGCTATGGTTTTCTCCCCAAAATAGAATTTTGACAGACACTAGTGGATAATTGTGAACATCCCCGTGCACCCACAGAACCTTCACCACTTGTGCTCTCCCCAGTGCCTCACATTGCACTAGGCTTTGGTGGATTGAGGCCTGATTGCAGCCGGAATCCACCAACATGTGATGCATATCCCCTTGAACACTCACCAGTATACAATATGCTCTGGTCCGATCAGGCACGGTCTCTGGCGCATCAGGGATCCACACCACCACTCCCCCCTCCATCGCGGAACAATGACCCTGGAGATGGCCGGGTTCGCCGCAGCGCCAGCACACTGTCCCAGGCTTCACCTCTGCACTGGTCTTATGGGCATCACTCACCTGTGTGTGGGGGGGGCAGACACAGAAGGGACAGACGGGAGGACACCGCGGGTGCAGCGGACCGGCTGGGGGGAGCCGGCCCCCACCTCCGTGGTGGGGGAATTGAGCAGGGATGAGAAGGAGAAGGAGAGAGAAAGAGAGAAGAGGCAATGTGTCCACCTGCCACCGGAACTGCCACCAGATGGTCCTCCACCAGCTCGATGGCTTCTGGGGAGTGGCCGACATGCTGCAGGATGGCTTACTTCAGGTTCTCGTAGATGAGTCAGCTGTCAGTGGGGAGCTGCTGCGCAGCATGCTGTGCCTTCCTATTCAGTAGTGGTAGTTGGTGCGCTATACGCTACCCCACAATTTGGCCGCTTGTTCAAAGGGTGTGATGAAGACTTCCAGATTGTCTTGCAGCCCCATCCTGGTAAGGGTGACATGGGGAAGGTCTGTTGCTGTGGCAGTCGAGGACCCCACCAATGCGAGCAGCTGCCAGGACACCTGGCAATCTTCCTGCTGAGCCAGCATCAAGGCTTCAAACCATTGTTCCTGCTCCTTCTGGCGGGCAATCAGCGCTTGGTTCTGGTTCTGTTCGGTGGTAACGTGGGCATGGATCAAGTCCTTAAATGGGGAGGACTCCATCAGAGAGCCTCCCTCTTGTCACTCTCTCCCTCCTTTTCTACCTTCTCTCTTCACTGCAAAACACACAAACACAACATTAATCTACAACAGGTGTACTGACTTTGCCACTCACCTTCCCTGACCCCGCCCTCCATTCACAAACCAATGCTTAGCCATGCCTGCACTGCCACAATCCTGTTTTTATTTTCTGTGCACCTGCCTGAATATGAGGTACATTACATTTACACTTGCAACCAAAGAACCACATCTGGTAAAGGATTTAATTTATGCAAATGTTTTACACAAAGCAAATTGAATATGAGAATATGTCTTGGTTTTCTGTTCTAATTCCCGCTAATGAAAATGCATGTGTTTTATAAATTCTGCTGCATGCACTCCAGTAAAAAA
>JAPFFA010000008.1:49806075-49816706 GCA_026153275.1 Sciades herzbergii | reverse complement strand
CAGCTTGCCTGCGACCCTGTAGGACAGGATAAGCAGCTACAGATAATGGATGGATGGATGGATGGATGGATGGATGGCTGCCAATTTAACACAGAGAGGGATTCAAATGATCCATTGGAAATCTTTCCCTCTCAGTCCTCACATTATAAAATCTATGCTATTTGTAAGGAATAAAATGCTGCAGATCATGGAGGTATAGGAAAATAATCAACTAACAGAGCTACTGGTACCACACTGCCAAAGCAGATTCCTGTGTAACAACATATCTGGAAAGGTTTTATTCCTTTTACACCAGAACAATGTTCCAAAAATTGCAAATTGTTATTTATGAAAGCATGACATATCACACCATTTTAAAAAAAAAAATCTATTTATAGTTACATTCAAGGTTTATGAAACAAAACAGCATTCTTAGTTCCTGGTCTTACTTAAGTTATAACAGCTATGAACACTCCCCTCTTCAGGCACTCTTTATTTCTCTCTCTTAAAATTAATAAGAGAAAAATACTGTCATCTAACTGTAAAACTGCAAAGCATAAATTTCTCTGTCCTGAAGATGTAAAAAAAAAAACTTAGTTAAAGCTTTACTTCTGACTGTTACAGAGTGCTGATGCTGGAGACTCCTTTCATAAATGTTGTATTAACATTTCCTGGCAGAAAACTTCACTATTTGAAAGATTACACATTTTTAAAATCCATCTACGTGGAGTACATACATGTCTGTGTGAATGAGTTGTTACCATAGAAACACATGTACAGCAGGTTTTTTTTTCTTTCATTCAGCTGGCTTTCATCTTCTGGACACAAGCTGTGGGAGGTCTGATTGTTTTCAGTGTGTATATTCCTTTGGCTCTGTGATGGCTCTATGTGCTCTGTTTCTGTTATCACTGCTGATGTGAAGGGACTTATCTACTCTGGAGCTTTGGTTCTTTGACACACTGATCCACGTCACTGTTCTCAACAGTCCAGGCAGCTTCAGAGCAGTTCAGAGGCGCACTATGTGCTTCATGTGGCTCTGGTGCTGTACAGGGCAGTATTTATGGCTCTTCTTTGTTAATTTGTCTAATATACTGTACGCCTGTTTATGAATAAATAAAGGGAAATTATTTCAGTAAACACTTTATCATGGTCAGGTATTTTTGTGTTTTGTTTGCATGGAAGTGCTATAAAAGGAGGAAAAGCTAGTGTGTGTCTGTGCTCGCTGACATGCTGCAATAGCTGAAATGCATTACTAGAAGATTTAGCACACGCCATGCTTAGTAGGTGGGGCGGCACAGTAGTGTAGTGGTTAGCACTGTCACCTCACAGCAAGAAGGTACCGGGTTTAAGCCCAGTGGCCAATGGGAGCCTTTTTGGGTGGAGTTTGCATGTTCTCCCCGTGTCTGTGTGGGTTTCCTCTGGATGCTCCAGTTTCCCCCAAAGACATGCAGGTTAGGCTAATTGGAGGCTCTAAATTGACCGTAGGTGTGAGTGTGAAAGGTTGTTTGTCTCTATGTGTCAGCCCTGTGATGATCTGGCAACTTGTCCAGGGTGTACCCCGCCTCTTGCCCACAGTCAGCTGGAATAGGCTCCATGACCTATGGAGCCTATCCCAGCTGTTGCCCATGACCCTGCACAGGATAAGCAGTTATGGATAATGGTTGGATGAATGCTTAGTAGGCACTCTTTCACTGTTAAGTCTCTGTGAGCTTTGCTTTTTGATGATATTTGTGAGTATGGCTAAGCGGAGCTTATGGCTTATTGGCGTTTTTATGAACATCCACACAAGACCAAATCAAATTTTTAAATCTGTCTGTAATTTTTTATTTGCCACAAAAACAGTCATATGTTGAACTTTGCTATAAAATGAGTCAAGTCAATTTATTTGTATAGTGCTTTTTACAGTAGACATTGTAAATAGACAAAGCAGGTTTACAAAAAAAAAAAAAAGATTTAAAAATATTAACTAATCAATTTATCCCCAATGATCAAGGCTGAGATGACATAAGGAAGAAATCTTGAGAGGAACAAGGCTCAAAAGGGAACCCATCCTCATCTGGGTGATAACAGATAGTGTGATTATAAATAACTCGCTTCTATACATCTGCCCTACATGGTCAAACAGTGCAATTGTGTAACCAGGAAATTCATTATAGTTGAACATAAAGTCTATTTTGTTGAAGCTGAAATTATCAACGGTTCACTGATGATGACTTGAGTGCAAGACTGTTCATGACAACTGCAGTGCTAAAATTATCATGGCAGTTATAGTACTACACAATTGTAGCAAAACTGCTTGGAGTAAGTGTCCAGAGCATCTTCTAACTGTATCTTTCGACTATCCATATGGGGCCATCCTCCATAGGAGTGAAGCAACAACCTCCGTAGGGGATCAGCATGGTGCAGGGGCTGTATATATGTGGCCATCTTTGCAAAAGCGAAGTGATGAGAACTCTAGCCAGAAGTATGGCCTCAGGATGGATCAGGCAAGTCTGAAGTGCAGGACTGTGAGGCCCAGTGTCACTAAATGTACCACTCTTACTGCTGGTTTCTGTCATTCCAAGCTGAATCTGTGGAAGACATACAGTATATTGACTGATATAATAAAAGAAAATATCTGTCTCTGGTAGTTTCCCAGTCATGTTTTATGAATCATACAGACAGAAAGGGGCATATGTGCTGTGAAATTCTTTGCTGGTGCTGGGTGTAATGATGATCATTGTAATGATGATGATGATGATGATGAGGTGTTGACATTGACTGGGGAAATGGGGTGAGAGCTCAAGTCAGGGCCAAATATATTGTATATCACTGAAAGAACACAATGTTAAAAAAAGCTTTAAACTCATTGCAACATTTGTTTTTTTTTAACTTTATTCAGTTATGATTAAATTTCAACGTAAGCAGAGATTATTATGTTGTCATTTTGTGATGTTTGACTGTTTCTCTGTATCTCTCTTTCTCCGGTAAGCGTGTATGTCAAATCTGTTCCATTTTTAGACCTGTCATGTCACTCATCACTGAATTTCAGCTCAGCATTTGGTGAGAGAATTCATAGTGTTAGAGAGAGAGAGAGAGAGAGAGAGAGAGATGGGTATGTCAGAGCTGTGTAGGTACAGATGGTTAATAGTTGTTTTTCATGTCACTTACTATTTAGCTTTTACAGATTTCATTTTGCCTTTCTTAAAATAGCCATTGTCTCCTGCTTACCATTTTAAGATGATGAATGATGGCTCAAAAAACACAAATCTGAGATTCTCACCCTTTATCACTTTTTTATCACTCTAACCCCACATCATAACACTGCCTCCGGAGGCTTGTACAGTGGCCACTAAGCATGATGGATGCATCGCTTCATGTGCTTCCCTTCTTACCTTGACACGCCCATCACTCAGGAGTAGGGTAAATCTGGACTTATCAAACAGCATAACCATTTTCCATTGCTCCAGAGTCCAATCTTTATGGTCTCCAACAAATTGAAGCCTTTTCTCCTGATTAGTCTTATGAACAAGTGGTTTTGTTATGGCCACACAGCTGTTTAGTCCCAATCCTATGAGTTCTCATCACACTGTGAGTATGGAAATGCGCTTAATTTCACTATTAAACACAGCAGTAAGTTCTAGTGTCAATTATTTATTTATTTATTCAATTCAACTTCATCAAGCATTTAAATGATCTCTGATCATGGTCAGGTCAGGATCTTTTTCCAACGATATTTTTTTTCCATGAAGTTGATGGTTTTTCACTGTCCTTCCAGGTTTTGATACTGTGTTGGACAATTCTTAATCCAATTCCAGTCATTTCAGAAATATCCTTAGGGTTTTTTTTTTCTTAATACAGGCCAATATTTTGACCCTTCTGAAACAGTAATATCTTTTCCATTACCACGGCATACGCCTTCCGACATGTTTGTTAAACAAATGAGAATCTACTCACTGTATCAGTTAGAGTTAAAAGAATTGTTGCCAGCTGAAACACATTAATCATTGCAGTAATTATCCAATCAAAGGTTCTGAAGTATTTGCTTATTTAAATCCAAATGGAGACTTTTTTTGAAATGTATAAAGAAAATATTTTCAAACCTATGAAATATGAAACCAACTGTTATTACATAAAATTAAGCAATAACTTTAATAAACTATCCTCATTTTGAGGCAGATAAATTTAAGAAAATGTCACATAGTAATGGTTAATATAATGGTATTCATAATAATACTAAATTTTGTAAATTTAGTACTCACTTAGAACTTGTATTCATTTCTATTTATTTCTGCTCCAAAAGTGATTTAAGGCTGAGGCAAAATCACACTTCAGGTAATAAATTAATCTATTTGAATTGACTTCACTCACTTTTTTTTTTTTTACACTTTCAGGCAGATATGCTAAATATGGCAAACATGCCAATCTGACTAAATTCTGCTTTTGTAAAGCTGCTTTCACACTTATTTTTTGTAGTGATATGAAAAAAAAGCAGCTGACGTGACACATGCTGCAATCATAACAATGCTCTCGCTAGTGTAAAAGACTAGGCGGAGTCAACGCAAGAGTGTCTTTTTCATTTTGATATGCAAATGATCATGACCAGTCAATGATTATGCAAATTAGTTTATAAATCTGGCAACTTGCAGCAACTTTTTTTTTTTGAGCACACATTTTTTTTGAGCACTACTTTTCTGTGGAAAGGGTTTGCATCACTGCACCCAAAGTGACTTGATGTCAATTGATGACAATTGAAATTGGAAAAAAAAAAAAAAAGGTTTTTAAAATAATTCACATTCCTCAAGGCTTGCTGTGTGTGCAAAACATTTGCTTGTGGTTGAGAAAAAAAAAAGATTCTAGAATTCTCTATGAAATTTCTGCTCATAAACCAGTTTAGAGATGTTTATTTACGTGTGTGTGTGTTTTTTTTTTTAACAAATCACGCTCTCAATGTCCACAAAGTATTTTATTATGATCACGACTTATTTCTCTTTTTTTGTTTGTTTTATTTATTTATTTTTGTATCTCACCGTACGATACTGTGATTTAATTCTCTCTGGATGTCTCATTTTCATTCAAAGCTTAATGATGAAGGAATGCAAAAATCATTTACTTGTGCTGATTTGCTGCTCCGTGTTTTTAAACTGCTTGTGCTTTCTGTTCATTGAAGCACTCACTCTGTTAGCAAATGCACTTTCACAACGTAGCAAAATGGACTGCAAATGCATCACAAATGCACCAGCAATTTTGCTCATAAAAATGCAAGAAACACCTGTTCACTTTATCATCTGCCAGACTACACCTCGGCTCATTTATGCCATGGCAAATTTTGTTCTACATCGGCAAGCTGGAGCATACTAGTGATTGAGTTTGACTTTTGCGATTATAATAACTCTCAGTAAAACAATAAGAGGATTTCTTTTGCATACTGTGGCACTGGTGAATTAAAAAAAAAACTTCATGGCTTGTTGAGTGCTATTGTTCCTGTTTAGAGAGCGCATACATTTAGCGACAATACTGTTGCACAGACGGAATCAAATTAGCAGAAATTGTAGCTTGAAATGTCTTTGATGTTACAAACATAAAAAAGCTATTTACACCACAAAATAAAAGAGTGTAGCCAGGAGTGTGTGTCTGAGCATGAGGTAAATGTGAAGAAAATGCTTTCAGAAGTGAAGGTGAGAACCCAACTTTACAGTAACTATAATTGAGAAATGCTGTTGTTTTGAGATCCAGAAACATCATTTTGAGAAATGTTATTACATTAGAGGCATTTAACAGACACTCTTATCCAGAGCAATGTACAACATACCTAGAACAGCCTGGGGAGCAGTTGGGGGTTAGGTACCTCACTCAAGGGCATTTCAGCTGATCCAGGGGATAAAACTAGCAACCTTTGGGTCCCAAAGCTGCATCTCTAACCATTAGGCCATGGTGTCCCCTATAATGCTATATATACATAATATAATAATGGTTTTAAATAATGCTATTAAGAACACTAATCAATTCTCTAAATTTAACACCTACCCATCATTCATATTAATTTGTATTATTTTATATTGAGTTGGTTTTTTTTTTTCTGGCTGTAACAAATTACACTGCAGGGATTAAACCACCAAGACTCCATCTTAAAAAAACCTTTGCTTTATGTTTTTAAAAAAAGATTCAAATTCTCTTTGATCTTAGTTCTTGCAGTTTCCTAAAACACACTTTTGAGGAAATGAAAATATAGTAATGTGTTTGAGAGAATGGAGACCACTGGCTGCTGTATTCACTCTGCTAACGGTGGCCTCTTGAGCTTTAAAAGCTCTGGGTCGTGGTCAGATCCATGCAAGGTTCACTCCAGGTGAAATGAAATGTCCACTACTTCAAAGAAATGGATTTGAACAGAATACAGTGGAAAAGCAAATACTGTCTCTTTCTCTGATGAGAATCTGAGCTGTTTTCTTCAGTCCTAAAAGCAAACACAGAATCCCTGAGATTTTTTTTTTTTCATTTATTTGCCATCTTGTGAATATTGTTTATTGACTGTAGATAGGCTGAGACAGATTATCCCCCAAACCCAAACTATTTGGGTGAAGCATGATGAGACAGACAGGAAATGAGAGAGAACAAAGAAAAGTTGAGGCTCTCTGATATATTTTGACAACTTTTGCCCAACTTTTTGAGCAAAAACAATCCCAAACAGACAATATGACATTTTCTGTACTCCTTGACCAGCCTACATATTTTTTAAATACAAGATTTATGATTTACCACTCTTCAATTACATATGGCTCCTTTTGCAACCACTGTATTAATACGAAATATAACATGTGAGGAATGATACTGATACTTGCAGTGATACAGACACTGGCACTGGCCCTGATACTGGTACTGATACTGACACTGGCACTGGTCCTGATCCTGGCACTGATACTGACACTGGCACTGGTCCTGATACTGACACTAATACTGCTACTGGCACTGATACTGACACTGACACTTATCCTGGTACTGATACTGGCACTGGTACTGATATTGATACTGACACTGGCACTGATCCTGGTACTGATACTGGTCCTGATATTGAAACTGGTACTGATACTGGCACTGATACTGGTACTGTCACTGACATGTATCCCCATACTGATACTGGTACCACCACTGATACTGACACGGACACATATCCTGGTACTGATACTGGCACTGATATTGATACTGACACTGGCACTGGTCCTGATCCTGGCACTGATACAGACACTGGTCCTGATACTGACACTGGTACTGATACTGGCACTGATACTGGTACTGTCACTGACATGTATCCTGATACTGATACTGGCACAGGCACTAATACTGGCACTGATATTGGCACTAATATTGACACTGATACTGGTACTGGCACTGATACTGACATGGACACTTATCCTGGTACTGATACTGGCACTAGTACTGGTACTGATACTGGCACTGACAAACTTTTTTAAAAATTCCTCTGTAATATTTATCAAATTATAAATGAATTTGTGAGATCTTTGATACTTAATTTAAAAAAAATAAATAAAAAGAAAAAATATTTTAAAATGCACAATGTGATTCCATGTTTCCAATCTAGTAAGTGTGCTTTATGAAGGAAAATGATGTTGTGGCAGCAGGAGAATGGTCAAGTGTGACAGCAGGGGCAAAATGAGCACACCTGTGTCTAATTGATGTGTGTGTGCATATGTGTGTATGTCACTCACTCCTTAAGTGCTGAAAAACAACCTGTTAAGTAATTAAATATGTGGAAATGAATAACCACTATCCGCCTGTCCTGTGCTTCAGTGTTCCACCCACACTCAGGGATGTTCACAGATGTGTATATCATGATGACACATAACTTGATTTATTCTATCCACATTCACTGGAAATGAGCAATCACATGCTTTGATTGGCTACTCTACTACTAGGA
The DNA here is from genome assembly GCA_026153275.1 of Sciades herzbergii. Taxonomy (NCBI): domain Eukaryota; kingdom Metazoa; phylum Chordata; class Actinopteri; order Siluriformes; family Ariidae; genus Sciades; species Sciades herzbergii. Next base: position 49,808,815 of record JAPFFA010000008.1, on the reverse strand, counting down.
TATCAGCTCATATACCGTGAGTAGAGAAAAATAAAATGGTGGAGCACATCAAGTCAGATATATTACTTTGTTATCAAGTATTTAAAAGAAACAGAAATAGCTAAAAGAATATAGTTTTGTTTTTCCCCCCAGTATCTCCTGTTCCACACTCCAGCCAATTGGGTGGCAGTAATGCACCTTTAAGTTGGTTTGCCAACCACCAAAAAAACCCTAAAGAAGAAGAAGAAAATGGTGGAGTGTGTTGTTGAACCAACTGAGGACAAAATAAAAACTACTCAAAAACACGCCCCCCCAAAAAAAATGTGGAATGAAAGTATTTGATAATAAGAACACATCCTTTATGTCCAAGAATTATTATTATAGCATTTTTCACAAATTGCTACTGTCATTTTGTCAGTTTGTTTACATCCTCAGCAGAAATGATTTTGTCAGACGTTTTGTATAAAGTTTTTATTGATTGAATTTGCAAAAAATAAAAAATGTTCTGTTCAGCCCTGCGATAACCTGGAGACTTGTCCAGGGTATACCCTGCCTCTTGCCCATAGTCAGCTGGGATAGGCTCTGGCTTGCCTGCAACCCTGTAGAACAGGATAAGTAGCTATAGATAATGGATGGATGGAAAAATGTTCTGTTTCTCAAAATCCAGTGAATGTGGATAGAATAGAACAGTTATTCTACTCAATCTCGTCGTACATGGCTACGCACCTTGTTGGCTATCAGCTCATGTATGACTCGATTTTGTGAAATAACTGTTCAATATACACCAGGAAGCAATATTTTCATAGATATATGACATGATGTGATTGTTAAGTGGGTGGAGCTTAAAGCTTTCTTCAAAAAGATGTTTATTTAAGTTCAAATAATGTGGTGGACAAAAATGAAATCAGTGAACTAAACCTTTTTTGAGTTTTATTTTTATATATGTTTTTATTACCTACAATTTAAAAGATATGATTTAAGAGAAGAGAATCTAAGAGAAGATTTATAGGTGCAATTTATCCTAAAATATGAAACATGATTGACCAAAATGTGTTTTGTTTTGTCTTTTACCAAATGAATACATGCCATTTTGATGATACGGATACTATAACAACACATCGTTGAACAACACATCCCCAAGTGTTTTATTGTGCTTATAGTTACATTTAATGATATGGAATGTCTGAGAAAACACATTAGTTTGTGTTGTCACTTATGTTATATAGAGCTATAAACAGTTGTTCCCTCACCAGCCTCTCTTTTTTTCTCTCTCTCTCTCAAAGTTAATAAGACAAAAAAAAAAACAAGTTGGTTCTTTTTCCAGGTTCAAGGTCACTATGTCTCTGGATTTAATGAGCTGCTGATGAATTTTTGGATATTTTATGAACGTCACATTTTGAACATGTAGAACAAAAGAAGTGTGATTTGTTTGAGAGTGACTGAAGATTGCTGCTGGTTCAAACCACTCAGCTCATGAGGGTTTGACAAGCTTTATTTTTTTTATCCTGTTCTAGCTTCTGTAGAAAAATCAGTCTGACATCTAAGAGAGCAAAGTCTGAAAGCCTGAAAATAAAACGAAATTGGGTTTGGCATTTGAATGTGGTTAATTGATGAATCATTAATAAATGCCGGTGGATGCTGGAGGCTCACTGACATCTGACCAGTGAAAGAGAAAGAGTAAAGAAAGGAAATCATTATTATTTAAGTGCTGTATTCATGCTCTATGCTTTCTTAGTTACTTCTTGTTTAGTATTTCCAGCCTTTTGATTTTATTCAGGTCATCTTTGAGATGTATATGTAAATGATATGTAGTGGATATGATAAGATTTTTTTTCTCAGTAAAAAATACTTTCATATAGTAAAGCATCTTTTTTTTTGAAAGACATTTTTATTGTCATCATCTGAAATAATTAAATCTGTATGTGATACAGAGCAAAATTTTTGTTACCTCCACCAACTGTGTTGCAGGAGGTGACATTTTCGCCTGTTTGTTTGTTTGTCTGTTCCCAATGTAACTCAGAAAGTAGTGAATGGATTTTGATGAAATTTTGAGGAAATGTGAGCCATGAGCCAAGGAACAATTCATTAGATTTTGATGCAAATCTGGATATATATATGTAAACATAATAAATATCTGGATATTCTAATATGTGGCTTGGAGGAGGAACGCACTCTACTGAGTGCCCTTCTAGTTTTTTTATGTATTGTTTATTGTTGGAATCAGATTAGGCAAAAATACAAAGTAAAAAGAGAGGAGGTATAAAATAACAGTTACAGCTTCGCTGTCAAAGGGACCAATACAGGAAATCTTTCCTGCCCCAAGCCATCATACTGTACAACAAGTCACCTGTGTCTGACAGAGAGAACTGACTTCTCTGCTGTATCATCCTGTTTATGACCCTGGTCCTCCTGTAACTTTTGCACCGCCAGAGCTTATTTGTTTACTGTCATTATTCACTTTGCACTGTTAAAGTTTATTTGCTTTTATTTATTTATTTATCTTCTGTACAATACTGCCACCTTTGCACAGTTTTTTTTAACCTATATTTATCACAATTCTTGTTTTTAATACTATTAATGCACATTCACAAAGCATATATATAGATATATTCATAGTGACATTTTTTTATCTGTATATTGTATCGTCAGCTTGTTTTTGGGTTCTTTTTTAGGGCCCGAGCACTGAAAGGTGTGAAGACCCTATTGTTTTCGAAGGATTATTATTATTATTATTATTATTATTATTAGGGCCCGAGCACCG
>JAPFFA010000008.1:49379131-49391527 GCA_026153275.1 Sciades herzbergii | reverse complement strand
TATTCTGAATAAAATATGGAATTTTGAAACTTCCACATCATTGCATTCCGTTTTTATTTACAATTTGTACTTTGTCCGAACTTTTTTGGAATTGGGGTTGTACAAGGCTTTTAACCCACCCATCTATCCACCCCTTTTTCTTTCTCTCCTCTCAGTCCTAGTGAAGTGACCCATATTGTTTTAACACAAACAGGAGTTCTCCTACACTTCTTTTCCATTTTAGTGTAAAAACACAGAAATTACAAAACACTCTTGAGACAGAAAATAAGACAGGAGTGAGTCATCTGTGATTTCAGATCTATATATGGTCTCCCCTGTGTCTTAGCAAACAAGAAGCTCAAATATGCTGGAATAAATGAAGCATTAGGTTTCACTGAGGGACAGACAAGAAGGGCATGTGCAAGAGAATAGAGGAAAATCTGGGGGGGGGAGCTGTATATTTATTTGATTATTCCATCTCTTGAATATTTTTATTCCAATCTTTATCATCAATATAAATTTCTCCCAGTTTTTTGGAGCCAGTTCAGAAGGTAGCTAAAAGATAAACAACATAATTGACAGGTCAAAAATTAATGCTTCAATTAAACAAATTATGTTCAGTTTTGGGCCCCAGCAGTTTGGTTTTGTGATCTTCAGTTAAAATGTTAGTGATGTTAAATGTTAAATACTGGAGTCATTGCAATTTCATCCAGATTTTCTGGTTTTAAAGTTTCATTTAAGAAAAAAAAAATTAAAAAGGACTAGATGGATGAAATGGTTTGGCATGATTCAGGATGTAGCAAAATTAAGGGTTTTTTTTAAGGTACTGGCATAAAATTATGGTTATTATAAGTTTTTTACATTTATTTACAATCATTCTGCAATTATTTTTTAATCATTAAGTTATCAATCCATCCATCCATTATCTGTAGCCGCTTGTCCTGTGCAGGGTCTCAGGCAAGCTGGAGCCTATCCCAACTGACTATAGGCAAGAGGTGGGGTACACCCTGGACAAGTTGCCAGGTCATCGCAGGGCTGACACATGGAGACAAGCAACCATTCACACTCACGTTCACACCTATGGTCAATTTAGAGCCACCAATTAGCCTAACCTGCATGTCTTTGGACTATGGGGGAAATCAGAGCACCCAGAGGAAATCCACGCAGACACGGGGAGAACATGCAAACTCCACACAGAAAGGCCCTCATCAGTCGCTGGGCTCAAACCCAGGACCTTCTTGCTGTGAGGCGACAGTACTAACCACTACACCACCCATCATTGTTATTTTATATTTTATTTTTAATTTTATATATTTAAAAAAACATTTAAAAATCAGCTAAATATTTTCAGTTGTATTTAAATTTAAAACCAGACTGGGAAGCAAAGTATTTTAAAAGCAAGCAAACAAACAAACAAACTACCAAAAATGTTTCTCTGCAGTAAACTGACCAAGTTAATAGATTACATTATTAGTCAAAAATACATTTATTTACAATCATTCTGCATAGGCTCCAGCTTGCCTGTGACCCTGTACAGGATAAGCGGCTATAGATAATGGATGGATGGAATCATCCATCCATCCATTATCTGTAGCCGCTTATCCTGTTCTACAGGGTCGCAGGCAAGCTGGAGCCTATCTCAGCTGACTATGAGTGAGAGGCGGGGTACACCCTGGACAAGTCGCCAGGTTATCGCAGGGCTGACAGTCTGGAATCATTCTGCAATTATTTTTTAAGAATCATTATTATTTTTAATTTTATTTTTAATTTTACATATTAGACAAAAACAAACAAACAAACAAACAAAACCCCAGCAAAATATTTTCAGTTGTATTTTAAATTTAAAACCAGACTAGGAAACAAAGTATTTTAAAAGCAAACAAGCAAACAAAAAATGCCAAAATGTTTCTCTGCAGTAAACTGACCAAGCCAATTGATTACATTATCAGTCCAAAATACATTATTTAAAACTGCTGTGTGCTGTGATGTGATGGCTTGTTTTGTTCTCAGTATTAGCATGGAAATGTTGCATTGCTTCAGGAGGATCCATACAAAATTTGACTATGATCTTTATTGTCCAGTAATACAATGTAGAAATGTGCTGAAAGGTTTGAGGAACACAAACTTGTTTGAATATTCTGTTCACACTATCTGCTTTATTTAAAAAAAAAAATTTAATAAGTCTGATTGTTTCTTATTTTATTTGGATATTAGCAATAAACATAACAGTGTTAACTGATATCTCATAGTAACTGTTAGTGTTTCCATGAATTATGTGTGCTTTTTACTCTGCTGCTTTCAGTTAACGAGTGATTTTTTTTTTAATTGTGGTTTGATTTAAAAAAAAAAAGTTTGACAAGAAAAAGAGTAACAAAGGGGTTTTTGATAGCAGATTGAGTTTTATTCTGCATGCACTGAACATGGCAGTTGAGACTGAGTTCCGTGTTGCGGGAGGCACTGTGCTTTAAAAAGCTTCACAAGTGTGTGTTTGAACATGACGACAAAGCCGTAATTACACGGGGGAAATTCACACAAGTGGGCTGAGATTGTCTCCTCACATAGTCACTCCACACTCACTTGTTTACAGCGTAGGCGTCACGCGTGACATTTCACATTCTTTTACAGCAGGACAGGGTTGCCATGACATGCGGCGAGAGAACGTTAACGTCGAAGGTTGAGAGTAAGTACTTGACCTTTTTTTTCCCCCACGTACTCTGCACTGTATGAAATGACTCTTGATTTGTGATTGTTATGCTAGCATTAACTTATTCTGACATTCTTTCCTTGGTGTTGAACCTCAGTCGACAACCAAAAGTCACAACCAAAGCTAACTTGTCAGTAAAATTGTTTTGGTTCACACTAATTCAGGTTAATTTAACAATTAGCTCAAAATATACTCACAATAGAAAACTAGCAGTTGTTGCAGTTTAAATGTTACATCTTGAATTTTATACATGTTGTATTTTCTGTAACACTGAAAAAAATACATCCAGATTAATTGGCTTTGAAAGTTCCATCCCCAGATCAGAAAAAAAAAAAGTTGGGACAGTCTGTTGAAGTTGAAATTAAAACCGAAAACAATTTCTCAGCGATCTTTAACCTGCATTACACTCAAAACAACCCAGCAGCACGTAATTTCGTATTTTATCTCAATGATCTATCTATCTATCTATCTATCTATCTATCTATCTATCTATCTATCTATCTATCTATCTATCTATCTATCTATCAAAAATAACATAACACAATTTGATTCTTGCAACACATTTAAAAAACGTTGGGGCAGTAAAGAATTTATCACTTTATGATGTTAACATTCCTTCTCACAACACTTAAAAGATGTTTCGGGACTGAAGACACCAAGTGATGAAGTGTTTCAGCTGTTATTTTGTCCCATTTTTTTCTGCAAACAGGTCTTTAGGTGTGTAACAGTACGGGGTCGTCATATTTTTCATTTCAAAATTCACCACACATTCTCTACTGGGGACAGAGGGGACAGGCACCCTCTTCTTCCACAGCTACACCTTTGTAATGTGGGGCACTGACACAACCCCATACCATGACACACCCTGGCGTTTGAACTTGTTGCTGGTAACAGTGTGGATGGCCCTTTTTGTCTTTGGTCTGGATCACATAGCGTCCATTTTTTTTTCTCCAAAAAAGACCTGGAATACTGATTTGTCTGACCACAATACACGTTTCCACTGTGTGATGGTCCATCCCAGCTTCCTCCGAGCCCAGAAACATCGACAACACTTCTGGACACAGTTAACATAAGGCTTCCTTTTTGCACAGTAAAGCTTTAACTGGCATTTGTGGATGTAACTCTGTATAGTAGCTTGACAAAGGTTTGCCAAAGTAAATCTAAGCCCATGTGGTTCTCTCAACTATAGATGAATGACGGTTCTTCATGCAGTGCCGTCTGAATGATCAGAGATCACGGATGTTCAGATTAGGCTTGTGCTGTTGCCCTTTACATACCAAAATTCCTCAAGAGCCCTTGAATCATTTAAAGATATTATGCACCATAGAGGGCAAAATATCCAAATCCCTTCATGTCTTTCTTTGAGGAACATTGTTTTAAAACATTTCATCACTTTTTCACTCACCACATAATTCCATGTGTTATTTCATTGTTTTGATGTCTTCAGTATTGTTCAACAATATAGAATATTCTCAGAATAAAGAAAAACTTATGAGTTGGTGCATCCAAACTTTTGCCTGATACTAAATAGTACCAATCAAAAGTTTGGACACACCATTTAATTCAGTGATTTTTCTATATTTTTATTCATTACAAGACACTTCATGTCTTAAAGTAATGATGGATGTTGTTTCTCTTTACTTAGTTCAGCGGTTCTTGACATAATATGGATTACTACAGTTGTGGAATAGGGCTATTTAACAGTTATTCCACTCAGTCTCGTTGTACATGAGCTGAGAGCTGACAAGGCATGTAGCACTGAGTTGGCTATAAGCCATGTACAACGAGATTGAGTGGAATTGAAATTTATTCTATCCACTTTCACTAGATTTTGAGAAACAGAGCATTTTTAATATTTTTTTTGCAAAATAATAAAAAAAAACTTTGTACAAAAATAAATAAAAACATTGTACAAAACATCCAACAAAATAATTTCTGCTTAGAATATAAACAAATTGGTGAAATGACAGTGGCAATTTGTGAAAAATTGTTGGATGGGACTGCTCCCTTCTGTGGGTCCTTCAGGATCAGGACTGTCCGACCTTCAGTCAGCCATTCCGGGTGAGTCCCATCCTCTCGCAGCTGGTTCATCTGTACTGCTAGGCACTCATGTAGTGAGATTAGCTTTTTTATCCAGTTGGCATGAACCATATCTGGGCCTGGTGCTGTCCAGTTCTTCATTTTCGAGACTCTTCCTCAGATGTCTGCCACAGTGATGGTTAAAGGGTCTTATTCATGGGGATTACTGTATTTGGCTCTCAGGTCTGTTAGCCACTGAACACTGTCATTATGTGATTTTTCCTTCTCCCATATCCCTTTCCCGTATTCTTCAGTCTTCAGCCTTGGTGGATCTGGAACCATGTTCTTATTACCCTGCCATTGGGTGTATACCTTTCATGTTTGAGTAGAGAACATCCTATTTATTCTCCTGGCTTCAGCTTTGCATGCGTACCTCCTTAGATGGGTAGCCAGGGGTGTGAGTCTTTGTTTGGCAGTCTTGAGGGCCTCAGGTATGGACAGCTTGCTGTATTTCTTAGGTAGCCCTTTCCTTGGTCAAGATCAAGGACATGGTCTTTTTATTTGTCATTTCAACCATATACAGGTAGAGTACACAGTTAAAACAAAGTTACATTTCTCCAGGACCATGGTGCTAAATTAAACATCATAGGACCAAAGTCTACACATAACAACATAAAGTGCAAGATTGCAACGAGTGCAACACCGCAGACAGTAAGTGACACAATAGACAAACAATAAACGGACAATAAACGACACAAACAATATAAAGTGCAGACACAAACAACATAAGGTGCAGAGTTGAGTGTGCATATTGAGGTAGTCTGTGAAAGGAAATAAATGTAAACTGTGTGCATGAGAGACATTGTAACCACTGTAAGCAATATTGCAATATTGTCCACTGTGCAAATACTGTAGTGTGAGTGGTGTGATCAACAGTCCATGAGAATCAGTCCAGTCCCTCAGAGTTGAGGAGTCTGATCGCATGTGGGAAGAAACTGTTGCAGAGTTTGGCTATGAAGGCCTGAATGCTTTGGTACCTTTTTCCAGATGGCAGGAGGGTGAAGAGGGGTGTGTGGGGTCGGCCACGATGCTGGTGGCTTTCCAGGTGCAGCGTGTGGTGTAAATGTCTGTGATAGAGGGAAGAGAGACTCCGATGATCTCCTTAGCTGTCCTCACTATACACTGTAGGGTCTTGCGATCCAAGACAATGCAATTTCCAAACCAGACCATGATGCAGCTGCTCAGAAAGCTCTCAATAGTCCCTCTGTAGAATATTGTGAGGATGGGTGATGGGAGATGGGTTTTCCTCAGCCTCCGTAGGAAGTAGAGGTGCTGCTGGGCTTGCTTGACAATGGAGCTGGTATTGAGGGACCAGGTGAGGTTCTCTACCAGATGAACGCTGAGGAATTTGGTGCTCTGGACGTTCTCTATGAGTGAGCCATTGATGTACAGTGGAGAGTGGTCATTCCATGTTTTTCTGAAGTCAGCAACCATCTCTTTTGTTTTGTCCATGTTCAGAGACAGGTTTTTGACTCTACACCAGTCCGATAGCCATTGCACTGGCTGAGAGGTTTCTCAGTCAGGAAATCCAGGATCCAGTTACAGAGGGAGGTGTTCAAGCTCAGCAGGCTCAGCTTTCCAGTTAGTTGCTGAGGGATGATTGTGTTCAGTGCTGAACTGAAGTTGATGAACAGCATTCGAACATGTGCATCCTTGTTGTCCAGATAGCTAAGGGCCAGACAAAGGGTGGTGGTTATGGAATCATCCGTGGACCGGTTACAATGATATGTGATCTGCAGGGGTCTAGTGAGGGAAGCAGCAGGGTCTTTATGTGCCTCATGACAAGCCTCTTGAAGCACTTCATAATGGTGCAACGAGACAGTAGTCATTGAGGCAGGACACTGAAGACTTCTTCGGCACAGGGATGATGGTAGTGGTCTTGAAGCATTTAGGAACGATGGTGTTGCTCAGGGAGATGTTGAAGATGTCAGAGAGAACATCTGCCAGCTGGTCCACACATCCTCTGAGCACTTTACCAGGGATGTTGTCTGGTCCAGCAGCCTTCTGTGGGTTGACTCTGCATAGAGTTTTCCTCACGTTGGCTGTGGTCAGACACAGCACCTGGTCAATGGGAGGAGGGATAATCTTCCTCACTGCCATGCCATTCTGTGCTTCAAATGATGCATAGAAGCTGTTCAGTGCATCTGGATGGGAGGCATCACTGTCACAGGCAGGTGGTGTTGTCCAATCGTTCATGATGGCCTGGATGCCCTGCCACATGCGCCGTGTGTCACCGCTGTTCTGGAAGTAGCTGTGGATCCTCTGGGCATGTGCTGCTCTAATGGCCCGAGACAGTTTGGCCCTAGCTGCTGTCAGGGCCATTCTGTCTCCCGCTCTGAAGGCAGCATCTCAGGTCCTCAGTAGTACACACACCTTTTGCAGTAATCCACGGCTTCTGGTTGGGGCGAGTGGTGATGGTCTTAGAGACAGTAACATCATCAATGCACTTGCTGATGTAGCTGGTCACTGATGCTATGTACTCCTCTAAGTTAGTGCAGTCGCCATTGGTTTCAGCCTCCCTAAACATGTCCCAGTCAGTTTTCTCAAAACAGTCCTGGAGAGCAGAGATGGCTCCTTCTGGCCAGGATTTCACCTGCCTGAGAACTGGTTTGGAGCGTCTGATGAGTGGTCTGTATGCTGGAATTAGCATAACAGAGATGTGGCCTGATTGGCCGAGGTGGGGGCGGGGCTCCACCCAGTATGCACTGGGAATGTTTGTGTAAACAAGATCCAACGTGTTTGCCCCTCTCGTTGCAAAGTCCACATACTGATGGAATTTAGGGAGCACTGACCTGAGATTTGCATGGCTGAAATCTCCGGCAATGATAAACAGTCCATCTGGGTGTACATTCTGCAGTTCAGTGTGGAGAGGAAATATCTATTTTTTAGATTTATTCTTATGCTTTTAGTGATCTTTAGAAAGGTAAGCTTTAAAGACACAAGGGGATAAATATAATTTTTAGAGGACTCGTATCTCTTGTAGATACTTAGAAGGTCAGACACTGTGTCTCACGTTTATATAAGATGAAGAATGTTGTTTATGTTCTATTTTCTAGGTTAGTAAAACATATGTATGTGCAGAGACAGTGTTTTGTGATAGAGAGGGTGCCGGGGCTGGACACCCTGACATTAAGAAGATATCTGTTGTGCTATTGTGATTTTGACAAGTATATAACAATGGGTGTGGAAAGGCAAGGTGCTGTTCTTCAGGTGAAATTCTTTCATTCGAGAAAGCCCCCTTGCAGGTGGTATACTTTGAATTCATCTTTTCAATAAATTCATATTTCTGTTTATTTCTTCCTAACAGCCTGGAGTTTTATTACACTTTTCCACCACAGGTGATAGCACCATACAGTACACAGAGCGCTTCCTTAACATTAGCACCAGGGGGAATGTAAACTCCGGTTATGAATATGAAAGTGAATTCCCATGGTAAATAAAATGGTCTACATCTAACAGTCACAAACTCCACTAGTGATGAACAATAACCAGAGACTAGCACCAAATTCCTGCACCATTCTGTGTTGATATAAATACACAAGCCACCTCCATGAGTCTTACCGCACAGAGCTGCATGTCTGTCAGCTCGGATCGAAGCTAGCTCATCCAGCTGAATGGCGGTGTCCGGAACTCAGTCGCTGAGCTACGTCTCTGTGAAAACAAGGATGCAGCAGTCTCTAAACTCATGCTGGGTAGTCAGTTGGAGTTGGATATAGTCAAGTTTATTTTCCAGGGAACAGACATTGGCGAGTAGAATAGATGGGAGAGCTGGCCGGCTAGGGTTAGCTGTTAGCCTCGCATGGACACCCCCACGCTTGCCACATTTCTGCCTCCTCACACGCTGCTTCTGATGACTCCTCCCCGTGTCACAGGCCTCAGGCGGAGGCCTGTTCCTTGCAGCAGGCAGAGGTTGCGTAGTTTCTCCAGCAGATCATCTTTTATGATGTTTTCTGCATGGTGTCTGTATTGTAGGAGTGTCTGGCAATGGTAGACATGAACACCAGTTGATCCGGTATCCATGTGCTATACAGGGTTGAGCAAAGGAACAAAATGACACCAAAAAAGCACCATTTTGCATCGGGAGAGGCAGCTGCATGTCTGTTACCACCGCGCCACCATCTTGGAATTTATATTGTCATACCTTTCTGGAGTTCTGATAGCTGGCTAACTTCTCTCCGGGTCACCTTGATCTTAGCCTGTAACCTTCTCTTCCATGGTGGATATTGCACCTTACGGTTAGTGTCCATCTTATAGCCAAGCATTTCTAGGATCACTGTTGCTGTGATGTATATCAGCTTGTTGGTCTCAGTGATGGTTGTAGTAGTAGGGATCATTTATACTGCTGCATTCATATCTTCTCTGAGATTTTCAGGAGGTACTTCACACATTTGTGGTAGTCGGGCATGGTAGTTCAAGGTTTTCAGCTTTGTTATTATCTTGAATTTCAGGTCTGTGTGTATATATACACACACACACGCACACGTACATATAATAGGCACATGCAATGAAATAAGAGAGAGAGAGAGAGGATTATACACGGTTGTGCGAAGATATGAAGTGGTGACTATATATTTCATAAGGGAGCAGAGTGAACGAATGAAATATTTTTCAACACGAGAAGATAAACTTCATATCTTCATGCAACTGTGTAATGTTCTTTATATTATATAGACACATCCACAAAAAAATACACAAGTTAATCAAAAGAACTTTAATTTTGACCCGGTTCACTATTTTGATAACACACATCAAGTCAATGGTGTGGAAGTGATGTCATCAGAGTGAAATGTCCAGAAATATGTCACTCAGATCCATGATATATTTCATACAAAAAAATGCAAGTATTTCAACAAGAGAAGATATACTGTACACTGAGGCGGTTCATACAAATACTGAGGTGGTTCATACAAGTTTTCATATAAGAATGACAAATATAGTAGTTTGCTGAGTTGATCAATGTCATTCAATAATAAATCATTTAAATTTGCTCAAACAAGCAAGATCTTATTCCAGTCAGAAGAACAGTTATGACCACTAGCCTTTGACCTCATAAACGAGCTAACTGTAACTTTTTAAAGCTTCATCTTAGTCATCAGGGTGTTTGTCATAAAATCAAGTGAGCTATTTAAGTAGTCAGACATGAACTAGAAACTAGAAACAAACAAACAAATATATAAATCAGTAAATGTTAACAGAAATAAAGATTCAGTGTGTTGATCCCTGTTATGCTTTATTATACAAATGGAATAAAGGAACAACAAATAATTCTAAATGTATACTGTATAAAATTTTATAAATATATACAGTAAATGTAACAGTAATAAGGAAAATATATTTTGCGTCATGAGCAAAGGGACTGGGATGATGTCATTTAAATGAGATGTGCAATATTAGCCGTTATCAATCAACCCAATGTTCTGATCTCACTTTTCACCAGTGAGTTTTGCCGAAACATAAATAGGAAACTTGTTCACATCTCCATCACTCATCCACAAATCAGCTATCTCTCCTCTCTCTTTCACATTGTCTCTCACCCGCTCTGCATCGCTGTCAAAATTAATGAATAGTCAGTGTTCATACCGAGGCTGAAAAATGTGCCCTCTCTCCTCATCACTCCATCAAGCGCTGCCTCTCATCTACAAGATTTATGATGACCACTCTGATATTTACTCAGAATGAATAAATCAAAGATGATATCACTTCCTCCAGAGTTTCCGCCCCTGATTTAACCGACACAGCTATGGATGTGATGAAAAACACTGTGGTTAGGGCAAGCTGGAAGTGATGTGATGTGATCGATTTGCGCACCGTTGTGTTTGGGGCTTGGAGCGAGAATGTTAACTTATTTCAGGATGAGCGTGATGGATGGCGTTTTGAGGCGAGCATGTCTTTTTGAACAAATGCGTGTCTCTGAGCACTTAATTCTTTATATCCAGGTTATTAACCACTACACGCAGTTTGATGGCTGAATCTGTAAAACTAATGTCTAAAGTACTACAGCTATAAGACAATTCTGTCCAGAAATTTGAGCCTCAGATCAGTTTTCATTAGGAAAATATTATGTCAGTGATGGGATGGTGTGATGAAGCAGAGTTAGTGTGAACACACTGAAGTTGATTATTTTCCTATAACAGCACATCCCCAAGTGTTTCAGTCCTCTTATACTGCAGCAATTTTCCAATCAGACTGCAAAGATTCACTACCTGAAACACTGATTTGCTGAATGAGGAAAGGGTGAATCTCGGTCTTGACTGAAATGATTCATTGACTCAAACACTGATCTGTCAAGCTGATGTGAATCTTCGTCATGGCTGAAAGGATTCACTGACTCAGACACAGAGGAATGAATCTCTGTCTCAATTGAAATGATTCACTAATTTGTTCACTAATTTGCAAAACAAAAGCAAAATCTCTGTTGTGACTGAAATGATTTGCTGACTCAAACCCTGATTTTCAGATGAAAAGAGAAATTAATCTTCATTGTGACTGAAATAATACACTTATTGAAACATGGATTCGCTGAATGAAATAAGAATGAATCTCAGTTTTGAGTGAAATGATTCACTGACTCAAACATTGACTCATGAGAGCTGTATATATGCGAGTTTTAACTGAAGTGATTCACTGACTCAAGCACTAACTCATTGCATGACAAAGAAGTGAATCTCTGTTTTGACTGAAATGATTCACTGATTTGTTGAATGAGAAAAGAGGGAATTTTGATTGTGGCCGAAAGGATTCACGGACTTAAATTCACTGAACAAGGAGTAAATCATGGTCATGCCCAAAATGATCCGCTGGCTCAAACACTGATTCTCAGTATGAGAAAGGAGCAAATCTTTGTCAGATAAAAGCTGAACATAATTGTGATTCTTTCACCTTAGTGCCTCACTCAAAAAGACTGAATAATTTGTGTACAAAACTCCATCCACCGATTTTAATGATGTAAAACATTTAAAGATTCTAGAAAGCAATGAGCAAAAATAGGTTGCATCTTGTGAAAAAAAAGTGACTCTTGAACAATTACAGACTAATTCTATCATTTGTACCGAGATTTCTCCTATGGTTTACTCATGGCGCTGGGTTCTGTAAAACTAACTCTGCCTCCAGCGTAGGTGCTAATGGCTGCATTCAATATGTTAATACTGTTGCTTCTGCCAAATAAGCATCTCTGAAACAATCTCATTCCAAAATCAATCGCTCAAATGATTAAATCCTGCCATGGACATCAAGTAAGAATTGGCGGAATGTGAGGACAGATTTAAAAAAAAAAAAAAAAAAAAGACAGAAATAAATCTTGGCTCAAAAATGGACTCTTAAAAAAGCCTTAAGGGTTTGTCCTTATTTCCTCTGGAGGAACACTTGAAGGTTCTGTGGAGAACATTCCAAACAATGTTTCCCTATCAGATTTAAGCATTCCAAATCGAATAGGCCAAGAACCCATACTTATACTGCTGGCCCTGAAAGGTCATAGGCAAATGGTCTGAGGTGAAACGTAGAATATCAACTTTGTCTAGAAGAATGACCCAAAAAGCAAATTCAAATTTTCCTAGTGTATAATTTGCACCCTAAAATTGAATAAAATGGTTAAAATATACTGTTTTGCCCAGTTTCCAAAGGTTTGTTTACATCTC
>JAPFFA010000008.1:48605317-48622972 GCA_026153275.1 Sciades herzbergii | reverse complement strand
TCTCTCTCTCTCTCACACACACACACACACACACACACACACACACACACACACACACACACACACACACACATTATGTATGAACAATGCCCTTGTGCTTCATATGCATGCAAAGATCATTTACCTTTGCATTAATTACGCACGACGACTATTATCAGGTCAGTCAATTAATGATTAATGTTCCTTGTGGTTTAATCTGGGATATGTCTCAGGAGAGCCTTGCTGAGGAGGGTGGACCAAGTAAAGGAAAAATGATAGAGCTGAAAAGCTCAGTGTAAAGACTTAATCTAATTTTCTAGCAAATGTGGACAGAAAGTGAAAGAATGGCCTGTAAAGTTAGGTGCAGCTTCTCAAGAAGACTGGCAGAAAATCATTAAGGTTCGGAAAGTTTGGAATACTTTAGTAAAGGATTGTACTTGAAATGGGTTGGAAGGAAAGCTTGTTAGAAGGGACTGAAAAGGAAAATTGAATATTGGCTAAGGGATCTTCAGGTCCCATCGCCATGTGTAAACTGTGCCAGCTTTACAAACCTGGATATGAACCTTGTATCTCCATATGTTGCCTTTCCATGCAGCTAATCTCCCAAGAACATGCACCCGTTAACCTTTCCCCATCATTCCATGCTAATGTGTGGTCTTCTATCACATTACATCAGGTATAGTAACAATGGGTTTCATCCAAAATAAAGGTTGACAGTTATAAATGCCTTTGTGTAATTGCACTGGTTGTAATTAACTTTGAGTCTCCGATCTTCTCGAACAGTGCTCACCAGTTCTTCTCATAAAGACCTGCCTTCCTGCAAAGATTTAATCCTGAACTCACACACCTTAGCTGGCATTTTAATGGGTTCATACATCACTGAGTAGCGATTTCAAGTGTGTTCAGACTGGACAAGAACAAAGCCTGTGATCAGTGCTTTTATCACTTTCCTAAAGTTTCAGCAGGTTCCATCTTACTGAATGTTTTCTTTGATCTGTCTATGAAGCATACAAGGCTTGACAAAAAAGGCTCCACACCTCAAAAGGTCATCACTCCTGAAAATGTTTTCATACTTTAGCTTCAACCCCTGAAATAACACACCTGACAGACCAGTGCTTGAATGACTATGGGAGGTACTGAGCAAGAAAATCAACTAGGTTAGGTTTGCACAGAAGCTTAACTTTTAAGTAAGGTAGGTCTCCTGGAGAAACAAATGGTAGCCTATTCATTAAACATAATAACATTTATGGAGCCTTGTACAGTATATGCTTGACAAGTGGTACAGTGATGTAGTGGTTAGCACTGTCACCTCAGAACAAGAAGGATCTGGATCCAAACCTTACAGCTGACTGGCGTCTTTCTGTGTGGAATTTGCATGATTTCCCTGTACCTGTGTGGGTTTCCTCTGGGTGCTCTCGTTTCCTCCCACAATCCAAAGACATGCGGATTATATCAATTGTCTACTCTAAATTGTCCATAGGTGTGAATGTGAGTGTGAATGGTTGTTTATCTCTGTGTTAGCCCTACAATAGATTGGTGAATTGTCCAGGGTGAACCCCACCTCTCACTGAAGTCAGCTGAGATTGGCTCCAGCTCAACTCACAACCCTAAGAAATAAACAGTATAGGTAATGGATGGATGGATGGATGGATGGATGGATGGATGGATGGATGGATATATGCTTGATGCTGGCATAAAGGTTCAATTGTTTCATGGTCATACATCCTCCTGGAAGTCTTGATATTACCTTCCCACCTTAGATTCAATGCCCCAAGTACCATACTTGACTGACCAGTACTTGACTGACCTTGGGGGTTAATGATCAAGAAGATCAGCCAAATTATATCGCACAGAAGCTTATATTTGTAGCAATATAACTCTGCTGGAGAAAAAAAAGTTACCCTTTGATAAGCTTTGCTGGGGAAGCCATGGCTTCACAGAAGCAGCTTTGGGACCAGAAGGTCACTGGTTCAATTCCCTGGACCAGCAGGAATGGCTAAAATGCCCTTGAGCAAGGTGCCTGCTCTCCAGGCTGCTCTGGATAAGAGCGTCTGCTAAATGCCATGAATGTAATGTAATTTTTATGAAGAATAGACCAGGCTTTGTATTGGTGAAAAAAAAACTCCAGATGTCAAGGAACATCGCTCTTTTGCCTGGAAAATTGATAATGACTTCCTAACTTAGTTTCAAGCATTGAAACTAACCACAAAGTAGCACACCTGACTGACCAGCACTTGACCAACCTTGGGAGTCATTGATCAAGATCAACTAGGTAGATTTGCACAGTATCTTTGGGCAAGGTAGGTCTCCTGGAGAAAAAAAAAATGGTAACCCTGGTGCAGAACATGGATTTCCAGTGCTATTGCTGAAGCTCTACTGGTGTACCTGGTGAGAATTTGAAGACGCTTCTGAAGGCCTTGATGTACAAAACAATACACATTAGATTAGAATTTGAACTAAGGTACTTGAGGCAATGTTAGAAGACTGGAATCCCTTCTTGTTGATTTTGGGTCAAACGTCAAGCATCTATGAAACAGACCAAAGAAACAAATCTTGGTCAATACTTTTCTGTGAAGTGTCCCCAAGGTGGGCAGAGTGCAGTCAGTTATTTATTTATTTTTTTCTGAGCAGAACTTTCAGAGTTCAACTTTTTGTTGATGTTAACATGCTAAAACTAAACCCAATTATCTGTAGTTTAGTAGCTGATGAGCTTCTTTTCTTTCTCATTTGCTTCAGAGAAAAATCAATAACAGCAAAGGATTTTGTCTTGACTCGAGCCTCGGCTTCTGCAATTGTCAAAGTGTGACGGTGTGATTGAAGCCCTGGATTATTCTCTAAAACCCCTTCACTACACACACACACACACACACACAGAATGATGTGTCACTGCAGTATTTACACTGCCATTTTTGGCTTTTCTTTTACTGCTCTCGTCATCAAATCTGAGTGTTTAAAAACTCCGTTGCTGTCCCTTTTGTGGCACCAAATATCTTTTTCCTAACCTTTTACCAGATATATCATTTTATATATTATAACCTATTTATAATAATTTATAGGTAGTATACTATGTGATCATTCATTAATAATTATACCTACAGCGTATGCATTCTTACCTTTCTTTCTTATACCGCTGATCAAAAATTAATTGCTCTTTGCTATTAGCCTCATGATGCATTAGGTTAAAATTTTTAGTTTTTATAGAAATAGAAAGGGTGATTGAAAAGACAAAAGAAAGGGCGGAAAGGAAGGAAGGAAGGAAGGAAGGACGAAAGATGGCCGAATCTCCCAGTGAAACCATTGAATGTTCACTGTCACTCGGTCGGAACCCTAGGCTCGGCGCCAGCACGCGGCTGTATCTATGGTAACAGATGTGCTTTTCAGAGGCTTCGTGCCCATTGTTTAGCACCATAATTGGCTAGAATTTTCACTGATTTAAAGGGAAAAGTAATATTGGTGAGGAAATGTATGTATGTATGTATGTATGTATGTATGTATGTATGTACAGTATATGCATATATACTGTGTATAAGTATGTATATATGTATGTATAAATGTGTGTGTGTGTGTGTGTGTGTGTGTGTGTGTGTGTAGCGAGAGCACAGATTGCATTATGGGTAGTTCCCACCTTGCTGCATGCCAAGAACTGATCTTTTTTGCCAGACTGTGTGACAATTCCCCCCCTCCCTCTCTCTGTCTCTCTCTCTCTCTCTCTCTCTCTCTCTCTCTCCCCATCTCCCGCTGCTCTCTCCATCTCACCCTGTCACAGCTTGACATCTAAAACGATTGCATCTCCATCTCTAAAATGAAAGACATTCCACACCATACAGCAGGCAGTAGGTACCATTAAAGTGGGGACTAATAGACCATAAGTGTTCTCTATCACACACACACACACACACACACACACACACACACACACACACACACACACACACACAAAGACTGCCTGGATTTACAGAGTTCAAACGTCCTGGGAAATGAATAATAATGACTGACCTCGGATCAGGTGGTTATCTATAATGTATTCATTAAAGGTGCCGTAAGCGATTTTTTTTAAGGTTCTTGCTGACTTAATTCTCATTGCATACTGGTAGCTATTGCTAAAAGGGATGCTTTCTGGGGAAACATAAATCTATAATATGCAATTTAACTAAAAAAAAAAAGACCCTTTGAGCATAGTCTGAGGTGGCTGTAAGCAATCAGGAAGCATCTTACCCTACATTATGCTAGCAGTATCATTATTTGTCCCAATTCTTTGCAAATTAGGTATGGCGCTATAAAGCAACAAATCAAATCATTCTATGGACTAATCTTATGGCATGTGTGGCTTTCTTCAAGACTATATGTCATATATGAGCTGTCATTAACCATGTATGGAGACATTACAAAGAAAAATAAAGCCTGGAAGCCATAGAGAGAGAGAGAGAGAGAGAGAGAGAGAGTTCTTGCTTGTGCTGAATGTATGTACGGTAGCTAGGACTGTTAGTTTGTTTTGCAAGTCTAATCTGAGAAGGAAGCCAGTATGAAGCTGAGTATGAAACATGTAACAAATAAGCAGTTGTGACACTGAGTAATGTGTGTTTAACTAATTAGCTTTTGGTGTTATATACTGTTTGGGGGCAAACCACAAGCACCAGAGCAATCAATCAATCAATCATGTCGAGCAAGCACAGACCCCCACGACCCTGCCTCTCCAACCGACTTTATCCTGCATTGCCACAGGCAGGTCTTCTACTAGGCAGCCCGTGTCGTCCCGCAGTTGATCGATGTAGGTACGTGTGGGACAACCCACAGAGGTGGTACCGTGTTTGAGCTGCCATAAAAGGAGTTTGCTTGCCAGCTCTTCCTTGTTGTGCCAGCAGTAGCCAGCAAACTAATCTTCTCTCCCGGATGGTTGCTGATATGGGGGGAATAAATCCGTATAGTTCTTTATTTTGCGGGACACACCCCTTGTTTAACCACGTGACGGGCGATGCAGGATGAATGACAGATTTGAGGCTGAGACATGGTAAGTCTTTCGGTGGCGAAGAAAAGGAGCTGCGGATGCCACGCCTACGGTCCTGACAGTAGTCAACTAACACGACTGGGAGACCTTGGCAGTAGTTTGTATTAGCGCAAATCATCCGCCCAATGTCAATTGCATGTGCAGTCATTGGTCAACGAGAACTCATCCATAATGCACCTGAAATCCACCATGCTGCTCCTCATAGTTTTGCCAGTATCCCTGGCAGAGGGGTTCAGGGAGTACTACCACCTTCCCACAGTGGACTCCCAGGCTAGCAGAGGGAAGGAGACGCCTTACTGCTCCTATTGTGGACCACCCAAATCGGGGTGTCCACCCGCTACCAGAGCAAGGTTAGGTTATAAATGAAAAAAAAAAAAAAACCTTATCTGCACTGAGACAAAAATGAGCCGAGTTAAGACTGAGTTATTGCTATATTTGATTTAAAAAAAAAATGGTTCCAGTATTACAAGTGTCATGAGTGCTGAAAATTTAAAGGGCTTGAAAGGAAAATGAGAGATAATTACATTGTTTTGTAGGTTCTCATGGAATTTGTTGTCCTGATTGGCTTGATAAAAGCAGCAGTGTGAGGGCGAAGAGCAGCTGGACACTAAGCTAATTTTACAAACTGGACACGTTGCTGAGTCCTTTGATCTGGAATCAGGTGCTGGTGTGGAACAATGAGCCCTTTTGGGGTCAAGGTGCTACACCATCCTACAACTGCATTAGTTATTTTGGGATGTTTTTAGATGGTGGTCATAAGACATCTAAAGGACTGAACTTGAATCAGGTGGTTACCCTCTAATGTAGTCATTAAAGGTAGGGTAAGTGATTTCTTTATGGTTCTCACTGACTTAACCATTATTGCATGGTGTAGATGCTAAAAAAGGCAACTGAACTTGCTTGAAATTCTTGAAGACGTTTCACCTCTCATCCGAAAAGCTTCTTCAATTCTGTCTGACTAGTGGGGAGTTCCAGGTATTTATCCTCTACTGGATCAAAAGCAACCCTAAGGAGAGGCGTTGAGGTCACATGGATCGTTGAGTCCCTGGGGGCCGGGTGTGAATAGTGTTAGCAGCCTAGCGGGTTGTGAGGGTAATCTGTGGGTCGTTGGCTATCTCTGCTATCATGGAAGTCATTGAAGTCAGCTGAGTTTTGGTGTGGATCAAGGATTTCAAGCATGTCCAGTTGCCTTTTTGAGCACCTACGGTTTACTATGACCTGGATGACTGACAGCCTTCACAGACATTATTGCATGCTGATAGTTATCACTGAAATAGACATTCTTGGGGAAAAAAAATCTGTAATTTTAGAAAAAATATGGGTGCAGGTTTTAAGCCGAGCAAGCAGCCAGACGCTAAGTTAGTTTTATAAACAAAACTCACAACTTAAAACAGGAAGTTTAGTAACTATTACACATGATTCAGTGTCTGTGCTGGAAATCTTTGATTTGTGAGCAGCTCAGATTTCGATCAGTGTATTTCTTTGAAAGGTTGAGTGTTGAGTTATTACCAAGTTAAACCTGATTAAACAAATTAACAAAAAAAAGTGTGTGGGTGCAGAAAAATAGAGAAAAAAATAGGATTCTTTTGTGCACTTATACAAAACTGAAGCTTAATGTTTATAATTATTGAATCCTTTATTATTATTTTTTTTTAACGTAATCAAGGAACCAAATCCCTGTCGGCCATTTTCGTAATTGTATACTTTTGATCATTCTTTAGCTTCACTTGCTTAGATGACATGAAGGGTTCCACCCTCGAGTACGATTTTGCTCCTCGAAATGTACATCTGAGCTCTGTTTATGTGTCTGAGAGCGAAATGTAGTTAATGTGCTGCCTAATTATTTATAAACTGTGCTGTAAATCTAATTCAGACAAAGTGTGAGATCTGCTTTCTCACTTTACCATTGATTCCTCACACATTCCTCGGATTTTCACCTGCACGGATCAAACTCAAAAGAAGAAAGAATAATCGTGTCTTATCTAATCTACACACTGACTCTTTGCTATTAATATACAGTATGTGTTACATATTCTCACATTTACACTCCCATCATGCCTCAATAATCACACACACACACACACACACATATATGTACAGCACAAATATAGATTTTTCCTCCATTTCCTCTGTCTGGTGTTTAATTAAAATGATCCTGCAACCAGCTTCCAAACATAATTATCACTCATAGATTTCAGACACGGATCGAGTGTTTTCTTCGCCTCGTCATGATCGAGGACACGGATAGAGCGCACATCACGGTTATGGTATCGATTGTTTCCCTTCGCCTGCCAATGCAATGAGCAGTGCTGTCATCCACCTGATCGGTTGCACATTGATCTCATTGTGTTACATCATCCAACACTATGGGAATGTATTCTAGAACAGAATTAGAAACAGGATTATGCCCTTTATTTATTTATTTTTGATACAGGATTGAAAAAGTCTGGGTAAATTAATTTACCCACAAGTGATAGCGATATATTTCTTTTTAATTATCTCTCTGTTTAATTACATTTTGGGAATAACATTTAGTCTTGGATGGTTTATGTTCAATGCATAATATTGCTTGGTAGGAATTTAAAACAAACAAACAACAGCAACAACAACAACAAGTTTTGTGGGCCCAGAACTCAGCCTTGAGGTATGCCCATTTAAAAAAATATATATTAATTTGTACAAATGTTTGTTTACTTATCTAACAACAGGATATAGCAGCAGAGGAAACATGGAATTGGCTGAAGAATGGAGAGTTAAAAAAGGAAACAGAAGGTCTTATAATTGCTGCGCAGTCTCAGGCATTACGAACTAATGTCATTAAAGCAAAGCTCGACCAAACAAGTGAGAACAGTAAGTGTAGAATGTGTCAAGAGGAAGATTTGACAATCCCACACATTGTCAGTGGATGTAGTGTTTTGACACAAAAAGAATATAAAAGGAGACATGACTGCATAGCAAAAGCTCTCCACTGGGACGTGCTCCAACAGAACGGTTTTGAAGTTGCTGAAAAATGGTATCAGTATCAACTTGAAAGTCTGGTAGAAAATGATCAGAATAAAATATTGTGACATTTCTCAATTCAAACTGATAAAGAGATATCAGCTAGAAAACCAGATATAGTTGTCATCAATAAGCTCAAAAAGAAAGCTCTAATTGTTGATGTAGCTGTGCGAAATTATGGGAATATTTCAGAAAAAGAAAGAGAAAAGACACAGAAATATCAAGACCTAGCCTGGGAACTCACAAGGATATGGAATGTTAAGTGCAGGGTTGTCCCTATTGTAATAGCTGCATTGGGAACTGTACCAGCGAGGCTGAAATCTCACCTGCATACTTTATGTGTTACAACGCGCACAGACCCTTTTCAGAAATCGGCACTCTTAGGAACTGCTAGAGTCATTAGAAAAGTCTTTGGGACCTAAGGATATGAGTTATATCCTGGTATCGGTGACTTTAACTTCCAGATGAGAGAGCATCTGTGCAATATAATAATAATAATAATAAATTTTAATTTTCAATCATAAAATATAATAATATTCATATAAGCAGAAGAATATTTAATGTATTTATTTACTTATTAAAATACTTGTTTATAGTCACAGGAGTGCAATAAAAAAAGAATAAATCTGCCAAAAGAATAAGAAAATACATGTTGAAAAGAATAAGAAAATTAATAAAAATAAAAGAATCCACAATAAATGCAAAAATGAAAACAAAATAAAAGAATGAAAAAAATGAAGGAATAAATCAAAACATGAAAGAACTTAAAGAAAATGAACTTTTCTTTATTGTTTTTCCTACCAAAAAAAACATGATTGAATGTTACTGTATTTATTATTAGTCTTGTTTTAACATTATCTATGAGGACATTGTAGTTTGTGATAGGGAGTGTTTTATTTCACTCTGTCTCCGTGTCTGTCGTTATTGTCTGTTACTGAACAAGTCGCCCTCGTTCAGTTCTCACTCTTCCTCGACTCAGTTGTGTGTTTCTGCTTTAACTGCGTGACTGGATGCTGGTTATACTGCAGTGTAATTCCGTACCCTGACCGGTATTACAATTGGACTAGAATGACTTTATTTTAACACCATCCTTCCTCTTCCTGGACATCCTGCATGGCCTTTTTTTTTTTTTTTCTAACAGAAGCTTTTGCCTTTGTCCTCAAAAAGGAAAGATAAATGCTACAAATGCTGGGTGTGTTCTCCCAGTGGAGTGACCTTGACCTACAAGAGTAAAACAAGCAGAAATTATGGTTATTATTGTGCTGGAGAACTAAAGCCAGGATGAAATGAAATTTCCTTCATTTATTAAAAAGTGATGCAGTATTGCCAAGCACAGTTATATCATTCAGTAATATCAGTACTGGGAGTGAAAAGACCAAGAAGATTCTGAGAAACAAAATGGAAAAAAAACCAAACACAAAATTAGTGTGTAAATGTGTTACAGTTTTGTTTAATTACGACTGCATCTCAAACAATTTGAATACCATGAAAAAGGGTATTTTTTGTAACTTAATTCAAAAAGCTAAAATGCCATATATTCTATATTGATTACATGTAAAGTGAAATATTTCAAGCCTTTTTTTGTTTTGTTTTAATTTTGATGATTATGGCTTA
The DNA here is from genome assembly GCA_026153275.1 of Sciades herzbergii. Taxonomy (NCBI): domain Eukaryota; kingdom Metazoa; phylum Chordata; class Actinopteri; order Siluriformes; family Ariidae; genus Sciades; species Sciades herzbergii. Next base: position 48,613,374 of record JAPFFA010000008.1, on the reverse strand, counting down.
TAGCTCATGAAAATCAGAAATCCAGTGTCTCAAATTATTAGAATATTTCCTAAGATCAAACAAAAAAGGATTTACAATACAGAAATGTCCAACTACTGAAAAGTATGTTCATTTATACACTCAGTACTTGGTTGAGGCCCCTTTACCACGAATTACTGCATCAGTGCAGCGCGGCATGGAGCACTGTGGCACTGCTGAGGTGTTGCTTTGATAGCGACCTTCAGCTCATCTGTAGTTTGGCTCGAGTGTTTTTCATCTTCCTCTTGACAATCCCCCATAGATTCTATCTGGGGTTCAGGTCAGGCGAGTTGGCTGGTCAATCAACCACAGTAATATCATGGTCAGCAAATCATTTGGTAGTAGTTTTGGCACTGTGGGCAGGTGCTAAGTCCTGCTGGAAAAGGAAATTGTCATCTCCATAAAGCTTGTCAGCAACAGATGGAAGCATGAAGTGCTCTAAAATCTCCTGGTAGACACTGCGTTGACTTTGGACTTGATAAAACACAATGGACCAACACCAGCAGAGGACATGGCACCCCAAATCATCACAGACTGCAGACACTTCATACTGGACTTCAAACACCTTGGATTCTGTGCCTCTCCACTCTTCCTCCAGACTCGAGGAGCTTGATTTCCAAATGAAATGCAAAATTTACTTTCATCTGAAAAGAGGACTTTGGAGCACTGAGTAACAGTCCAGTTCTTTCTCTCTTTAGCCCAGGTAAGATGTTTCTGATATTGTCTCTGGTTCAGGAGTGGATTGATATTAGGAATGTGACAGTTGTAGCCCATTTCCTGAAGATGTCTGTGTGTGGTGGCTCTTGATGCACTGACACCAGCCTCAGTCCACCCCTTGTGAAGATCTCCCAAGTTCTTGAATCGACTTTTCTTGACAATCCTCTCAAAGCTGCAGTCATCCCTGTTGCTTGTGCACCTTTTCCAGCCGGCCTTTTCAGCAATGACCTTCTGCGGCTTACCCTCCTTATGGAGGGTGTTGATGATCGTCTTCTGGACAATTGTCAAGTCAGCAGTCTTCCCCGTGATTGTGGGTGTGTGTACTGAACTAGACCAAGTGATACACAGTATTTATTCTGTTTTACTCAAACTAAAAATGAAATAATTTAATATAAATAATTATCAAAATTAAAATAGAAAGATGCTTGAAACATTGTAGTTTATGTGTAATGAGTCTTAACCTTCTTAAATAACTTATGGAAAATATTGAACTTTTTTCATGATATTCTAATTATTTGAGATGCGCTCATACTTGAATTACTAACTCAGTGACTGAAAGAGCACAAATACACGATATAATATGATATACAAGACTATAATATTATACCACTGTTCAGATTCTGGATTATGATTGGTCAAAATCAAGGTGTTGATGGTGTCATTTCTATCATAACAGCTCATTCACAGGGGCATGTATGGTGAACATTGCGCACTATAATAATAAAACAGAGTGTTTTTTTTTAAAGCAAAGTAAAAATGTAATTGTTCATATGGCGACTTTCTTTTGTTCAATGTTTCTTTATTTAACATTTATGGAAGCAGTCTCCAGTGTTCATGCTTTTACAAAGGTCTTGGTGTATTGTATGGTTTCCCAGCATGGGACAATCTCTAGGACAGAGGAGTTTACGCTTTCCAGTTTCTTGGGAAACGAACCATTTTTAAGCTTGTGATATTCAATCTGTTTATTGTTAATGTAAGTGAGAACACAAATGAATGTTAAAATGTGCAAAGTGTTGTTCGTTAATAAATTAAACATCATACTCATTGCCAAATCATAGTACAAGTGGAGTAAGATGCTCCAGACTCCATGTTGTGCATCACATCACATCATATCACATCAATACCGGCGTGGATTATTTCCGTATCACCTCACAGTCATTGTCGGTAATTGCTTTAAGTTTAAACCACTAGCATAAAGTTAACAGACAAACAATAATAAACCCCCCAGACGTACTGTAGATTTAAATCTATTTTTTTTCCACACAAGGAATTGAAGACAGACAGCACAGGCTGAGGAACATTAGGAGATTACTAACAGCAGCATATGGTACACTCGTGTATATATACACATCGCAATCTGTGACGATCTGTCTTCAGCAGAAGACTGGGGTTTTAATCCACGATTGTCTTTTAATTTACAGACCCACACTTCCTGAAGAGATGATCAGCCTGAGTTGGGGGGGAAAAAAAAACCTGACATTTTCTCAGGAGTTCACTCGAAACCAAACTCCACCCCCATCTTGTCATTAGTGCATTTCCAACTTGTGTCCTCGACTAGTTTGTTCTCAAACTTGGTTTCTTCGCAAATGCTTATCATGCTATACTGGACGTCTCATTAAATCAGTACACTGTATCAGAGTCTCAGGCTTTTTTTTCTCCTTATTTAGTAAGAGATTGTGTGGAAATGTAATTGGAAAAAAGGGCCCTTAAATGAATAAAATAAAAAGTAAAAAATAAATAGTAAAATGAGCAACTTCTATAATTGTAGCAAGTAATAGCAGTGACACAAAAAAGGAAGCAAAACCATAAAATATAAAGAAATCTCATATGCAAAAAATGTCTAAAAGCAAAATAGATTAGTAAAAAATAAAAAAATAAAATAGAATAGAAATGAAGAGCATGAACTGAAATGCAAAAAAATAATAGCAGTGATGCAATGTGTAGAATAAACAATATAAAAATCAAGAAAAATAAAAATATTAAAATGCAACAAATATTAACAATATAAAAAAGAGGGAAAATATTAAAATTCTAAGTTTTGTCACAGGAAGGCAAATAATCAAAACTGTATATCTTTATTTTTTTAGAAAAGCAATTTGCCTGAAGGACAAACAACAACAATCTAATACTCTCTCTCTCTCATATATATATATATATATATAGACACACACACACTCTCACTCACCGGTGACTATACTGTAATAGGAACTTGTTGTTGATTGTAAGATTCCTGTTCTCAGCTGCAGGAGTGGATCCCAACGAGTTATTCTGCTGTTGCATGCTGAGATGCTTTTCTGCTCACCACGGTTGTAAAGAGTGATTATATGAGTTACTATATCCTTCCTGGGAGCTTGAACTGTTCAATCTGTTCATTTTTTCTGCCCTCTCATCAATAAGGCGTTTGTTTCCACCCACAGAACTGTCGTTCACTCGCTTGATGTTTTTTGGTTTTGGCACCATTCTGTGTAAACTCTCGAGACTGTTGTGTGTGAAAACCCCAGGAGATCAGCAGTTTCTGAAATACTCAAACCAGGCTCAAATTTTTCTCCTTCTGATGTTTGAAGTGAACATTAACTGAATCTCTTGATTTGCACCCGCATGATTTGATGCATCGTGCTGGTGTCGAGGGATCGGCTGATTAGAGAACTGCATCAAACAGCAGGTGGATGAGGGGGTGTTTCTAATAAAGTGGCCAGGGAGTGTATATATCTATAATTGTTGAATGAATTTTTGATGAACACTGATGTATATTAATGTTGTTGTTGTACAATTCTTACATCACCTCCAACTTCACACATGATCACACTATGTCATGAAGGTTAACCAGCACTTTTTTTTTTTAATTAGCATAAAACCCATAGCTTTATTCAGTGACTCATTTATCACTTCAGGGATTGTAATTGTGTTTAATTATTATTTGGCCGAGCTGTGTGTGTGTTTGTGTGTTTAAATACCAGCGGACACGTTTTCACAGGCGTGACGTGTACAATTAGCCAAATCATTGCTGCTAATTACTGTTATTTACTGAGGGTTGGTACTGTGCTCAAAGCCATGATCTCTCTCTCTCTCTCTCTCTCTCTCTCTCACACACACACACACACACACACACACACCATAATCTCCTGAGATTTCCTTTCATAAATACAGACACACATACCAAAAACAGTCATGCAACTGTTATTTCTTCACACTGGCAATAATCAGTTTGAGGAAATTTCACGATATTCACCACAGAAAGCAAATCGTCTAATTTGGTTCAAGGTTGTGTAAATTGACAGCATTCCTGGGCAGCATATTAAGTCCTCAAATCCATCCCATTTAGACGTGACCTTAAAGACGGCCATCTTCTACCAGTGCTAATTTCAGACGGATCTGGAAAGAAGACCAACATTTGATTGAATTCCCAGAATTCTCTTTTTCCCACCTCTGTGAAGTGTCCTCTGATAGCAAACACGATGTTCGAAAGCATCAATGATGCCGTGTGTATTCCACCTTCTTGGAATAACTATGGTTTACAAATCACTAAATGTCAATCTAAAGTCACATAGTCATGTTTACTCCGTGAAAGATTGAGCCATTTGAAAAGAGTCTTTAAGGTAAATTAATCTGAATTGGTCATTGACTCATTCCTTTGGTTGACTCGCTGACCTTGGGCTTCGCAAACTACAAACTGAACTGAGGAAGATTTTGTATTATATCGACTCAGCAGTGAATCAGGTTTGGCGTAAATGTGCAACTGTATTTGTGCTGAACCCAATGTGTGATCGATGAGGCAGTGAATCTTTTCATTCCTGAATAAGATTTGCTCCTCTCAGCTAATCCATGTCTGAATAAGCAAATCTTTCAATTAAATGAATCATTTCGGTTATGACTGAGATTCACTCCTGTTTGTGTTTGGGTCAGTGAATCATTTTGGTCAAAAGTGAGTGTTTAGTGTTTTAATCAGTCAATTTCTGATGAAGACTGAAGTTTTCTCCTCTGTCGTTCAGTGAATCAGTGTTTGAATCGACAAATCTTTTCAGTCGAGACTGGTATTCAGTCCTTTCTCATTCAGCGATTCATTGCTTGATTCAGTGAATTATTTTGGTCAAGAGTGTGATCCTTTCCTGTCTTAATTGAGCAATTCGGTGTCTAAATTTGAGGTTCACTCCTCTCTGTTTCAGTGAATCATTGTCTGAAGAAGCTAATTATTTGTTTCAGACCAGCATTTGCTCCCCTGTCATCCAGCAAATCAGTGAAACTTTTCAATCATGACTGAAATTCTCTTCTCTCTCATTCAGTGATTCATTCAGAAGATATTTGAGTCAGTGAATTACTTTGATTCATTATATTAGAGTCAGTGAGCCAAAACAAGACATTTGCTCCTTCCTCAGTCAGTGAATCAGTGTTTGAATCAGAGAATCATTTCTGTCAAGACTGAGAGTCACTCCTCTCCCATTTTGTTCACTGGATCAGTTTTTCTGAGTCAGTGATTTGAGTGAGTCATGTTCAGATTAGTTCAGTCAGTTGCTTTTCACTTTGTGTGTGTGTGTGGGGGGGGGTGTTCCTATGAAACTGTTAGAAATGATTCTGAACAAACTGGTGAACAAATTAGAATCATTTAACCAAACTGATTTAAAAGACCCATGTCACTGAATAATTTTATCTTAAAGGGTTACTGTGAATATTTTAAAGGGTAAAATGGACATGGACATTTTCTTCTGCTGACTTTTTGGATCTTTTGGATTTACTGAAGCTGACTATGAGATTTCATTTCATCTCTTCTCTTTTATTCTTTCTCTCTCAGCTTTTCTGGCTCATTCCTCCTCTGAATCAGCAGAGTATTTTAGGCTGGTGTAATCCTGGCCATCTGCTCCAATCTCCCCTCCTGCACTTCCCACGCGCACTCCACCTTCCCAGCATGCATCGCTAAGTCCAGCCGGCTTCAAATCATGCTCGTGCTGCTCGGTTTTGACCACTGGCCTCTTTGAGCGTACATTATTTATTTATCTATCTATCTATCTATCTATCTATCTATCTATCTATCTATCTATCTATCTATCTATCTATCTTTCTTAAATCTGCAACATGTACACACATTATCTGTGTGAGTTGAATGAGTATCTATACAACAGACATGAATATATAATGAATTCAAAGCTATGGCTTAGTGAGCTAGCTGCCTAAACTGGTTTTGGGGCTCAAACTGACAACTAAAAGTTGGCTAGAATTTCACTATTTGAAGTCATGAAGACAACAAACGTGGAACTATTTTGGTTGAAAATATTTTTCGAGCATATAGTAGCACCATTGTTCCACTGTTTTTCGTAAAGATGTACTTCAATAATGAAACATTCAAATTGTCTTGATTAAAACATTTCAAATAAGTGTATTCTTGGAAAGTGAAAGCAGCTAGTGGTAAAATATACAGGAAAAGTACACAAAGAATATTTAAATAATATTGGCTGGAGTTGAGTGGACTATCAGATATATTCCATTCAGCTAGCATGATATTGAACAAGTCAAAAATGAGTAGCTGAATGGAATGTATCTGATATATCACAAAAAAAGCTAGCCAATATTCTTCTTCTTCTTCTTCTTCTTCTTATTATTATTATAATAATACATACACACTCTCTTCATATCAGCATTCTCGAAGGCCAACGCGAGCTTACCCATGACTCAGTACTGTTAGTATGGCAGTCCAGTTAGCTTTCAGCCAGCATAGCAGTAATGTTAGCGAAGGACGACACTAGCTTACATGCAACTTGGTGCTGTTAGCGTGGCAGTCCAGTTGCCTTTGAACTAGTAGTATGGAAGTATGCATCATCGGATGGAAAGACAGGAAATGAATGCAACCACAGAAGAAGTTGCTCAGAAATATATAAGTGGGTGCCATCTAGCAGCCCGGAGGTGAACGGTCTTTTGAAGTTTAAAAAAAGATAATAACCTGCCATTTTTTTCTAGAATATTTAGTTTAAACATTGCAAATACTAACACCATGGTTTGACTGTTTAATATTTTTCTAATTCACTCCAAATGAGTGTATTGTCCTTTACTGAACGCTGTACAGACAATAATGTCCATTAGCGAGAGGATCTTAATAACCATGTCATTATCCTGTTTGGCGATGGTCATTAAGAGAACTGGAATAAGTAGTGTACAACCGATGGTCACTAACCAAGCAATATATCTCATCATGCATTGTGGTTGCGCTGAAGGAAAGAAAGTGTGTTGGGGTGAACGGACGAAGGAAGAAACACCTTATAAATGGACATTCGAGTCCAATTAAAAATAGTAAGAGAATAGAAAATAGGCTAAAATAGAATAAGACAGATAAAAGACAAGAATAAAAGTTAGAGTGCAGAGCGAGGAATGAATCAAAAGCCTCAAATTTTATTTAATAAATGCAGTGGCAAAGAAGAAAGAAAATATTCAGTCTTAATTTAAAAGAACTGAAAGATGCAGCAGACACAAAGTACTTTGTATTGATTAATGTGGGAAATATGCTAAGTATAATATGGATTTATCACAAAAGTACACACATGTATTTATTATTTTGAAAACCCACCAGCCAACTGATCTGGCACGTTTTAATTGTGCGATAGTAATGATGTAAATAACGGTGCGAAGGAGTAGTGTCCGAAAGTGTTTTTTCATTTTACCAATGAGCTCACTATATAGTCCTCTATATAGAATTCCCTAGATAGTGAATAGTGACTGAGTGAGTGATTTCGAACACAGCCCTAGAGATTTTTCCAGTATGCGCACGTGTGTGTGTTTCAAAGCAATGTCAAACCAGAGGTCATCGCATAACATATAGAAGTTTTCTACCAAACCAAACGGTAGGATTCCCATCACATTACACGATCTGCAAAAGTAACACATATTCTTTAGAGGCTGTCAAGGGTTACAAGTGTCAATTATAAAAATATTCATGGAGTGCGAACCATTACAACAGCAAGGGTGCCAATAGTTTTGTAGAAGCCACTTTAATGCAAACTTCATCAGAGGATGTTAAAGTAACAACAAAATCTCACAGACTCATACATGCGTTCTGAGTATAGAACACTAGGTCAGGTATACGTCAGCGTTTTCTTATACCCTATGTATGGAGCAACCCAAATAAATATCAAGCTTTGTAGAGTTTAGCCACGTTGATGATGGCAGATCACAGGTAGGAGGTAAATAGGAATAGGTACAAAGAAATATTACCACAAGTAAATAAAATGTTAAATAGTATGACACACAGGCGGCACGGTGGTGTAGTGGTTAGCGCTGTCGCCTCAGAGCAAGAAGGTCCGGGTTCGAGCCCCGTGGCCGGCGAGGGCCTTTCTGTGCGG
>JAPFFA010000008.1:48517913-48530460 GCA_026153275.1 Sciades herzbergii | reverse complement strand
CGTTTTATTGTGAGTGAATATTATTGTTACTTGTCCAATGTTATGGTTGCGTTTTATTGCGAGTGAATATTATTGTTGCTTGTCCAACGTTACAGTAGCATTTTATTGCGAGTGAATATTATTGTTACCTGTTCAACATTACAATAGTGTTTCATTGCGAATGAATATTATTGTTGCTTGTTCAACGTTACGGTAGCGTTTTATTGCGAGTGAATATTATTGTGACTTTCTTCTTGTTGTGGTAGCCTTTTCTGAGCTTTATTACAAACATTGACCATTAAAAAAAAGCCCCGTTTTTCATTTTCCAATTTCCATTTCAGAATATGAAATGGGTTCGGTCAAAGGTCCACTGATTCCCTGGCTGTGCAGTGCATAGCATCCTATGTAGACATAAGTGGCTCATTCTAAGCATACAGAAACAGTGATTCATAGCTACAGGTGATTCCACTCAAAAGAAACCATAATTATGAGTACTGTATTCCATTTGTGCGAATAGAGCCCACGAAATTCTCTAGTTCATTTTTGCCTGCTGCACATTTATGTAAGGTGTCTCCAGTGTCAGACATAAAGCTGTCTTCATCTTCAGGACAGGGGACTTTACACATAGGAAATGCAAACTTCTGCACTTCAGTCATGAGGGGTGTAAAGTGAATTCCTGATAGCTACATTATGTTTTCAGATAATTCTGTCGTGTAACACTGATTTTTAAAAAGGCCGTGCAAATGTGCATGCAATTAATGCATTCGTCATCCTCACCTCAGTAAAAATGGTGCACCTGAAAAGTGGAAACTAAAAATAGTGGTTGGTATTTGGCTCAGAGGGTAGAGATGCACCCTGGTGTATAGATCACACGCTGTCTTGCTTTATTTCTGTCTTTTTTCATAGGTTTCAGTGGTTGAAATGCTCATGGGGAAGGTCCAAATTCATTCTCTCTCTCTCTCTCTCTCTCTCTCTCTCTCTGTTGTTCTCTCACTTGCAAAACTGGAGCTGTGATTTGGGACACAGCCTGCAGTACAGCGACCTTTGACTCTTTCTCTCTCTCTCTCTGTGTTCCAAATTCAGGTGGCTGTAAATGTGCTTCCTTCTTCTTTCCCCCTCCATCTTTCAAGACAGAAACATTCTCCCCTTCATATAACTTCATATCCCTTTAGTACATTTATTCAACGAAGACAACAAATGCTCATTTCTAAATATTCATTTTTCCTCATTAATAAACAGGTTTGAGTCCAATCTACACCATTTTTTAAATAATAATAATAATAAAATCCCCATGAGTGTTTCATAATGCTCCCATATCCTCAACTAAAGGCTTTCTCAAGGACAGTTGCTCGTATTTTCGGATGCTTTGCCAATTTGTGGAAATAATGAGTTTGGCACAGACTGCTTGAGTCCTGTTTCCAAAGTGCTGAAAGGAAAAAAAAAACAGATCCTGGACTGAATCACAAGCAGTCTCGTGCTAGACATCTGAGACTTCCTGCTTCACTATTGGGTGCACGCTTATCATGTGATTGTGCTTGTCGTTAATTCAATCCAGCTACCTGCTAACGAGCTGAATGGCTGACGATGTTGTAGTCAGCGCAGGGATGAGTTACGATAATATGAGTTTGACTTGAATACACATCAAGATATAATTGCATGCCCTGAATAACATGCATCTTGTCAGAGCAGGTAACCTGATTTAAAGGCTAATGCGTTTAGGCGGGACGGAAACAGGCCATGTGTGTTTACGTTTTGTTTTCCGTATTGATTACGTTTTTCCTGATCATGCCATTATAACTAATGTGTGCTTGTCATGCTGAGGATTACTGCCTCATCCGCTCTATGAGATGAGATGAGATGTGCTCGCACTCACCACCAAACACCACAACCTACAACATCATGTTACTTTCTCCAAACATTAGCGATGTTTTGCAAGACTGGACTGCAAGTATCTAAAGTTAGAACCTTTAAAGAACCCCAAGAGCATCAAGACAATTTAGCAAAATTTAGAACCCTTAAAAGGTTCCTCGGTTGTCCTTCTAGAGGAACCCTGAAATGTTTTATGCAGAACTTTACATCAACGTGTGCCCCTAGAAGAAAGTGTTCCAGTTAAAACTTTTTTTTTTTAATTGTCCAATGAACACTTAAAGAAGTGTCCCAAGAAGCTAAATGTTCTAAAGGTTCTAGATATTAAGATAAAAATAATTAGCACTAGCATGGAGTTTGGATTGCATGCTTACCCAATTAATACACACCCACACACACTTGGAAAACAAAGGGGTTCTTTAAGCACTTCATCAAATAAATAAGATTTCCCAAAAGGGTTCTACTTCTTATAGGAACCTGACAGACATTTAAAATGTAGTTCTCTTGGTGCTAAGTGTTCACTGGATAATTGTGCTCTCATTAGGCACTTTTGGACCGGAAGAACTGTTGGAGGAAGTTCCTCCTTTTTTGTGTGTCCATGCTGCAGGAACTGAGAACCATCATGGTTCTTAGAATGCCATTTTGAGGGATGTTTTTAGCTCCTACTTCAGAGTAGCTTCTCTCCCAGCATGAGAGGAACCATGAGTGACGTAAATGATTGGTCCAGATGCACATGTACGTTGATTGGAGCCAAAAATCTCTGTAAAACGTTCACCATATAAACAACAGCACTTAATGTTATCGTTGAAGTGAAATATAAAAGTCTTTGTTTGAATTTCCTGCTAAGCCGGCTTCATCGCTTTGGCATTCCTTTTGGTGGTGCAAACGCAAACAGAAAAAAGCCCTTGAAGGTATGTAGTTCTGAGGAGAGATCCTCAGCAAGTAGAATCCTTAAAGTTTCAAAGAGTATTTTAAATTTAGTCATATCTAAGAACCCTTTGTTAGCTAATGGACCATTAAAGAACCCTAGTTTTTTACTAAGTACCAAGGTTTTGGTGGCACAGTGGTGTGGTGGTTAGCACTGTTGCCTTACAGCAAGAAGGTTCTGGATTTGAGCCCAGTGACTGACGGGGGCCTTTCTGTGTGGAGTTTGCATGTTCTCCCTGTGTCTGTGTGAGTTTCCTCTGGGTGCTCTGGTTTCCCCCAAGGACATGCAGTTAGGTTAACTGTGTACTCTAAATTTTCCATATGTGTGAGTGCACAGAAAGGAATTGGCCCCTCTACTGCTGCAGTTCTGGCCAAATCAACCAAACATGGTTCGCCTCAAGCCTGGATTGGGTTCGGCAGTGACGACAATGACCAAGATTTTATGAGTAAATGTTATACAGAAACTCCTTACAGGTTCTAGATACAAAGAAGAAAAGGGGTCTTGGAGAGAAGGGTTGACTGGAAAGTAGTGCTGGAGTCAAGACCACCTAAACCGAGACCAAGTCATGACCAAGACCAAAGTGTATCAAGACCAAGACTTTGAGGGGTTGAGATCAAGTCAAGACCAATGCAAGGCGAGACAGAGTCAAGACCAGGACCAGACCAATGTATGTGCAGGGGTGGGGGAGGGGTGACAGCTGTTAACAGGAAGAAAAAATTTTAATTAACAGTGAGTCACGTTATTGGTTGTATTTGAAGCAGGAAATTTTCCATCCAATCACAGTAACAATGTTAACAAATAAATCAGACAACGCACAGGCAATTTAGTGAAATCCCCACAGTTGTGGTCTTGATCTGTCTTGAAATAAAATCCAGAGTCCTCTATGTCTGAGACCGAGACAAGACAGAGTAAAAATGCAGTTGATTCTGAGACAAGACCGAGACCTTCAAAAAATGGTCTTAAGACTGGTCTCGAGTAACACAACACTGCTAGAAAAATCAAGGTTCTGCATACTGGTTGATAAATTCACTTTGTGGAAAGAAAACAGTTTTTAAAAGGTTTTTTTTTGGCTAATGAAAGGTTCTTGGCTCCTCCCCCAAAATACCCTTTCAATGAAATGATACTTAAGGGTTCTAAGTGTTCTTTAAAAGAATGTATGATGATCTTTTGTGGTTTGACACTTCAATTAGAAAAGGATTAGAAAGCTAAGCTGAATAAATCCACAGATGGAATTAAACCAAAGCCAAGTAATGGATGAAAGATTGAGCAAATGGATGGATGGATGGATGGATGGATGGATGGATAGATGAGGACAGACCTTGTTTAACGCTCGACAGATCCCTCTGTTAATGTGGTTGACTCTGCATGTGTGTGTGTGGGTGTGTTCTCCCGCAGTGTGTGTGCACTCGCTGGAAGTGACGGTCAGCCAGAGCAGCGTGCAGGTGGCCAGAGGCCAAGCAGCCATCTTGCCCTGTACCTTCACCACCAGCGCCGCCCTCAACAATCTGTACATCATCTGGATGGTGACGCCGCTGGCCAATGCCCATCAACCCGAACAGGTAACAGACTGCACATCATTTGCTACCATCATGCTAAAACATATATAAATGAAACAAGAAATGTTATTAATGTGTTGGGTTCATTCACAGAGATTACTTTTTCAATTGATGTTGGTTTATGTTTACGATTGTCGTCATGGTCCTGCACAAGCCCACTTTTTTTTTTTTTACAAAACATTTTGGAAATATTTTTTTTTCTTTTGTAAAGAAGAGCAAATATAAAATAAACATACATTTGATGGTCTTCAAATGAAATTCAACAAGGGGCACAAACTTTTGCACCAACTGCATATTCCAGAGGATAGTGGTGAAATCTGAACAACTGCTACATTGCACTGTATAAAATGCATAAAATAATCATGATCATGGAATAATTATTCATTTTGCAGGACGATGGAATGTCAGCACTATCAAATTTAATCGATGAAAGAACAATACAATTTTTATCCGTTTATAGTTACATTTGATGTTCCGTGAACAAGTGGGTTCCTGTTCCTAACTTACATTATAGCCGCGACAAACAATTGTTTCCTCACCAGCCTCTCTTTTTCACTCTCTCTTGAAGTTAATAAGATGAGAAAAAAAAACGTAGCTTGTCATGTGACCAAAAAACCGCAAAAGGTGAATGAGCTGTTACTATAGAAACGGTGACGCATTCGAAAGAATGCATACGTATACACCTGTGATTTGAGTCCAGGTCCCGCCAGCTGGCTGCTTTAAAATGGCAAAGAGTGAGCATGTTTTCCGCCATTCTTGTTTGATACACCCCCCCCGTCTCTATTTAACTTCAAGCGCATAACACGGTGATCTTCTGCACTAATTAATGCAGCTGTTCCTCTGAATACACACACACACACACACACACACACACACACACACACACACACACAGAAATGAGATTTTTATCCAACACTACACTTCTGATCCAAATTGAAGTTGAAAGTGCAAAACTATCAGAACAGTAGCTCAATTCTTTTTTGTTTCGCTTCATCGACCAAATGCGATGTCACTATTAACACAAGGAAAGTTCTTCGTATTCAGAGTCGGGTTACACACATGCTTAAGGATATTTTCTGGGCTCCATGCACATTATTCAAATCATCCATGTGTAGGTCATATCTCAAAGGTTGCCATACACCACAAATATGAGCCTTTAAACAAAAATAGATCAATAAATAGGAGTATAGGAGTAAATGAATACGTGTATCTTCACTATCATACTGCATGAATAGTCAGTTTTAATTATCATATTATTGACTGGTTTAATTTCACAAAAAGGCTTCCACACTCATTATTCAGCAGCACGTACAGAATAGCACTTCAGTGGCGGCGGCAGAGGAGGAGGCAGGGTGGGCGACCCCCCCAAATTATGTTGGGGTGCCCCCCCAAGTTACAATGGGAGTCCTTTGATTATATACAAGGAAGAAAAGGAGAGAGTAGTGTGAATAAACAGCCCGCTGCTCGTCTTTGTTTTCCCTTATTAAATTCCGCTATGTCCCTTCATCCCAGCGCCCCGGAGGTTTCTCCACCTTGAAAAGGGTGTTGACATACCTTCGGTTTTCGATGACCAAACAACGACTTAACAACTGTACAGTGCTACATGTGCATATAGATATTGTGGACACCATGGACTTGACCCCTATTGCTGCTGCCTTCTCATCTTTCAATGACGAGAGAATGCGCTACTCTGGTTCCTTCAATTAAGCAAGGTACATTTGAACGTTGTATGTGTATTTACGCACATGTAAACACAGAACCAATGATACTATAACATAATTACGTCTACTTAGTATTGTTGAGAGGATAACACCCTCTTACCATGGGTTTGGTACTTTCTACTGTTTCATATAGAAAAAAATGCATGGACCAAATGTACTCTAATAGAGATGTTAAACTTAACCTCACTCCACCAAAACTTGCCTCTCAAAATGTGGGAAATAGCATTTTAGAGGGTTAAAAATTTCAAAATTTCCAGGGGAGCATGCCCCCGGACCCCCCTAGATTTGGCATACCTTTGGTGCGCGGCACATCACCCCCTTCATCCAAAACTTTCTGCCACCGCCTCTGCACTTGATCCAGCACAGCCTGTGATTTACATTTAAAAAAATATATAGATCCTTTGCACATGACATCACGCATCACGAGACAATTTCTCCTGGGGGACAACCAGACACCATCTTTCCTGTAAGCAAGGCTTAATCTGTCTTAAATATGGTTCATTTTTGCGCCGTTTTTTGGTTGTTCAAATAGAGAAAAAGATAAAAGGTTTTCCCGTCTCCCTGGAACTTTGTCTTGATCTTCTGTTTGTGGCTTAGGAACTTGACTTGGGCATTTCTTTAGAAAGGAAATCTCTCTGATCCAGGAGTAGGAGACTTTTTTTTTCACAGCAGTAGGAAGAACCCAGTACGCCTTTTTTATCTGTAACTGTCAGTGAATCCCTTTTTTTTTTACTCCAGCTTTGAGCCCACAACAACAGTGCTATGTGAGAACAGCTCTCTCCAAGCCCTGCCACACAGTCACAGTGTGCGGCCACCATCTCGCTATTTTCTTCACTGACAGTCCACGGAGTTAAAGGTCATTCTTTGTAAATGGTTAACTTGAAATAGAATATAGGTTGTATTCATATTTTCACAGTCTAGAGGCCAATGCACAGTCAGGATACCTTCAGAAAGTTGCTCTTTGTGATGGGATCGATCCTTAAACAGTAGTAAAGAAGGATTTTTCCTATGAATTGGAAAATTATCCATCCATTGAGTTTATAACTAAGACTGCATTCTAAGCTAGCTGATATGTGTTCTGGTGTTTAGCTTTAAAATATACAATATAAAATCTTTGGAAAAAATAAGAATGTATGAATGAATGAATGTCCTTTGTTGATTTCACTTAATGTTCAGGTGAACATAATTCATTCAATTTATTTGTTTATTTGTTTCATTGCTTAAGCTAACTTCGCTGTTTTAGTTGTGAGCTTGAAATTACTGAATCAGTTTTTTTTGTACGTTTATTCTAATACAATCTTGCATTCACTGGTATGAGAAACTTATTTCATTACGTTTTCCATCAATAAGATTCTCACTATGAAAGATGGAGGTGTTTGAATGCTGAAATTTTTTGCACAGTTCTTATCAGATCAGTAAGACTCTGAATCTCCTCGATGATGCAGTTAAACCCTGCTGAACCTAATTGCAAGACTTTAATGGCTGAGCTTGTCGAAGCTCCTTATTACCCTGCCCAAACAGCTCTATAATTACCTAAATATCTTCATTACCGTCTCTGAGGGGGGCTTGACTCCACCCGGCTGAGACGGAGGTGTCCGCGGGCTTTCAGCTCACTCGCTGTCACTAACGTGTGCTCCTTAACAATAAAGCGAAGTTAATTAGTGTGAGCGGAGATCAGTTCCTTATGGCTCCTGGCATGTTGCTCAACTCCTCTGTAACAGATGAGTATTATCTCAGGTCGACGTACATGAAAGTATCACTCCTGTAACCTTGGTCTTTTGACCTCTCTGATTTTTTTTTTTCCTCGAATATGAAGAACATAAATATAATTCAACTAAAACATCGTTCACATTCTCATAACAGGTAAAGCATTTCTCAGATCTCGGTCACATGATGCAAAACGGTACATTCATTGTGCTTCCTTTCACGCAAAAGAAGCAGATGTGAAAAGCATTTTGTCAAAAATATAAAAACGTGTTTACATTTAAACACAAAATTCAGTCACTTGAGGCTCAGTAAGGAAAACATCGGCAATGATTTTCAGCAGAATGAGATCATCATCAAGATCTGTCACCTAACTACCACATGTTCAAACGATCCCAGCTGATTCGTTCATCAACCAATCAATATACCCCTTGCGCACGACATCACACATCACATGATAATTTCACCTGGGGGGGGCAAACAGACACCCTTATTTCCTGAAAGCAAAGCTGAATCTGTCTTAAATATGGTTCATTTTTGCACTGTTTTTGGTTGTTCAAATAGAGAAATAGAGAAAAGGTATTACCATCTCCCTGCTCTTAAGAAAAATTTTAACAAAGAGAAGCAAATGCTTCATGAACAATGAAGAAATTAGTGGTTAAAGAGAACACGATGAGAGGATCTAAGCCTGAAAACTCCAGAGAAATTTGTGAATACCTGCATTTGTAGCAATCATTTTATTTGAGGGAAGAACTTGTATTAAAAAAAAAAAGGAAAGTCGGAAGTGAGTATGGAAGAGTTTGCAGAGGAATCTCATTTTATTTCTGCTTGCATTTGAGTTAGCTTCTTCAGGAAAGTGTTTGATTTTCTTACAGGTGAACCAGCTTCCTTATTTGACAAGGAAAACCCAGATTGGGCACCAAGCAAACAACTCGGATATAAGGGCCCGATCCCACAACATCAATAACTATAACTATACCTATAACTACAACTGTGCCTGAATTTAGTTTCAGTCTGGAGCAGTCACACCACAACTATAATCCCCACTATAATATCACTTGGTCCTGACACTCAGGTAAATAAATGCATGCAACTTAGGAATAGTCATGGAAGTTTTTTTCCAAGTAGTAGCACGTTATTCCGGGTCATACTGTACAGCTTGGACTTCAAAAACAACCCATGCACACACTCCGGTGGTTGATATAATACGGATAGGTTACAGATTATGGAAATCTAATAAAAAAGGATACAAAATACGGAATGGTTACGGATTTTAATACAGATGCAACACGGATGCTAATAATTTACAGATTGGTCACAGATGTTTCAGTATATTACAGATTGGTTACTGATTTCATATGGATGATGCATTACAGGTAAAAAAAAAAAAATCAAGAAGTCTAAAACAATTAAATGTTTGAACTGCTGAAGTTCATAATTAAAATATCTTACCTGCATTTATATGTTTACTTTATTAATTTACTATAGATATTTCATGGAAAATCACAGATCCGTGAATAAAAGATCTGTGCTTTGTATTATATTTTTATTTTCCGTGAATCCGTATTCCATGACTTCATGATGCAGCAAGGATGTACAAAGATGCCTGGGGAAAATAGCATGTGCTCAGACAATGTCACATGTAAAGAATTACCTGATTGGTCAGATGTTTTATCGGATCAGGTCCAGCCCTGGAAAAATCGCTCCAGAAGCAATCTCACCGATATGGATAAACCCAGGCCTAGGCTATAGGTATCGTTATCGGTCTGGTGTGAGCACCAACCACATAAACTTCAGGGGACCAATTTATTTATAGTTATCGTTATAGTTATCGGTATTGTGGAACCTGGCCTTAACTCAGTAAAAAACCCAACAAGACGCGACATGCACGATATATCCTGAAAGAACAGAAAAGATTAAGAGCAGAGAGTGCTGAAGCTTTGCTTCTGTTATCAGAGGAACCCAGTCCTATGCAAACTGCCACCATGGAGCCAGAGTGTAGGAATGAACCTACAATTCGAGAGTGTTCGACACACACAGACTTAACTTTACAGCAGCTGCATGCATGTGAAATGGAAATAAATCAACGAAGGTAGAGAAATAGTGAAGTAAGCTGTTAGCTATCAATGATAATCATGCTAACAATCAATATCAATGATATCATGCTAACAATGATGACTGCTTCATCAGGATGCACAGAAATGCAGATGGGCCACGAGGTCCGCACCGGAGTGACAGAGTCGTCTGCAGCGGTGGCATGAATGGCCTGGTTGAGTTGCTATAGAATGTTCGGTTTCATGAGCTCTTGTATACTCCTTTTGACACTTGTCTTCAGTTGCAGACACTGAGCTTTTAACTATGCTTCATCATGTTGCTCTATCCGAGGCATCCCTTTCCCATGTCTAATCAATAACTCCAGCATTCTTCATGTTCCTCTTCAAAACATCGTTGTACCTCAGTTTCTGTCCTCCTTGTCTCCTCTTTCCTTGGCTCAGTTCTCTGTAGAAAATGGCTTTGGGTAGTTGCTTGTCAGGCATGCGCCAGATGCGTCCAGCCCAACAAAGTTGGGAAGCTGTGATAAGGGCTTCCACACTTACTGTTTTGGCTTGCCTGAGGACTCCCACATCGGGGACCTTGTCCTGCCATCTTATTTTGAGGATTTGACGCAGGTGTTGGAATTGTAGCCTGGCCAGTTTCTTGAAATGTTTACAATAGAGCATCGTGCATTCAGTGACATAAAGCAGAGATGGTAAGACTGCGGCATTGTATACTTTCAACTTGGTGGTTCTCTTGATGTCATGGCTGCTTTTGTAATGCACCAAAGGCTTTGGTGGCAGCTTGAATCCAGCAGTCTACCTCCAAGTCTGATGAGTTTGTGTTGGTAACTGCACTGCCTAATTAGATGAAACTCTCAGAACTTCTAAGAGGTGTTTCACTGACCAAAACAACATTGTTTGACATTACCTGTGGCTCAGGTGAGGGTTGGTACAGGAGTTCTGTTTTCGTGGTCTTGAGTTTCAATCCAAAGAGGGTTGGAGCTGTGGCAAAGCAATCAAGGATTTCTTGCATGTTATCCAAATATGTTGCTACAAATGCAGAGTTGTCTGCATTCACAGCAATTCTTGCACACAAATTTGCTGAGATTTGGTTGAGGACTTGAGTCTGGCAAGATTGAAGAGTTTGCCTTCTGATCAAGTCCTGTTTTAGACTCCTTTATCTAGGTTACTGCCCATAGTCTCGAGGACTACTGTAACATAGAGTATAAACAATGTCAGGGCAAGAATGCATCTCTGTTTGACACCATGATTGACAGGAAAAGGTTCACTAATATCTCCTCAGATCGAAACCTTCCCAGACATGTTCTCATGGAAGAGCCGAATGAGCCATATCAGTCTTTCTGGGCATCCATACACTTCTAGTACCTTCCAAAGCCAAAGGCCTTTGAGAAGTCTACAAAGACCATGTACAGAGGTTGACGTTGCTCAATGACTTTCTCTTGGAGTTGTCTCAGGGTAAAGATCATATCTGAGGTAGATCTGCCAGTCCTCAAACCACACTGACTTTCTGGAAGTACATATTCTGAGATATTTTTAATTCAGTTTAGAATTATCTTGGCCAGAATCTTGCCTGCAATGGAAACCAGAGATATGTCACAGTGGTTTCCACATTCACTCCTTTATTCTTTCTTTTTGTAGATGGTCACAATTAGTGTATCTTTGAAGTCTTGTGGAAGACAAATGTTTTCCCAACATGCATTGTACAATTTTAAGAGTGCAGCTGTTAGGCTGGGGCCACCTCGCATCAACATGTCAGCTGGGATGCCATCTTGGCCTGGTGCTTTGCCACATCTAGTATCCTTGAGTGCTTTCTCAAGCTCATCTGATGTCATGGGTACACACAGATCTTCTTTTGTTAGTCTCCTCTCAAGCCAATGACATGCCTCAGGACTGGCTGACCCTTGCTGGTTTAGGAGATTGAAGAAATGCTCCTTCCCACCTTATTTTTATGTCTTCCAGATTTGTGTGGAGTTCCATCAGCACTTTTCACTGGTGCCATTACATTGCTTCTCGGTCCATAGAGAGTCTTCAGTCTGGTGAATAATCCATGGTAGTCCTTCCTGTCTGGCAGTTACTGTAGTTCCTCAGCTTTCTTGCACCACCATCTGTCTTTCATGGCTCTGATTTCTTGTTGCACTTTTGCTTTAATGCCTTTGAAAGCTTTCATGCTTTTCTTGGAGTTCTCTTTTAGATGTAGGTTATAAAATTTGTGTTTTTTCCTTCTTACAAAGCTTGGATAGAATCAGCCTGTTCTTGAAACCAGTCTGGTGTATTTTTCTTCTGCTGTCTATCACTTGGAGTTGTGTACACAATATCTTTCAGCCATTGCCACATGCCCTCAATTATTTTTTTCTGTGCCTTCTTGATCAGGGGTGTTTTCCTGTTGAGCGGTTGTAATAGCTATTTTGAGTTTGCACTGTGTCTCATCAGTCTTCAACTTGTCTGTGTCCAGTTTCTTATTTATTGTGGAGAATGCTCTCTTACATCTAGGAAATACAAGTCTGAGTCTCAGCTTTGATTGGACCATATACTGTGGTGCTTGAAACCTTTAGAATGTTCTATATTTCTGCATAAATATGACCTAAAACATCATTAGATTTTCACACAAGTCCTAAAAGTAGATAAAGAGAACCCAGTTAAACAGTGAGATAAAAATATCATACTTGATCATTTATTTATTGAGGAAAATGATCCAATATTACATATCTGTGAGTGGCAAAAGTATGTGAACCTTTG